>JAOTOM010004896.1:0-50000 GCA_034440615.1 Ashinkailepas kermadecensis | reverse complement strand
CGATGCTGTCGGATGATAAGTGCCAATAAAAAATGTGACAAGACTCATCATTCTTCTTCTGCTTCAGGTCAGGGGCGGATCCAGGAGTTTTCATTGGGACATTCGTACGGAGGGGCGCCACAGTGTTAAAATATTTGTTTTTCGTTAGGTGTGAGATGTCGCGTCAAGTACGGTAGGATGTCCAAATTTGTCACCGAAGCATATCGTTTAAGATATCGTCAAAGTCCTTGAAGCTATATTTTGAACCAATAGCATACCTATAGGTGTATGTTTTTTATTTGGGAGATATCCATTATACAAATACATATATTGATGATAATGATGGCAAATGCAATACTGTCCACAAATGGCATTGTATAACAGAGCACATAATCAGTATGTTATCTCTAAGTCTGTATATCAGCTATGCTTCTGGTAGTGCCGGGAATTGTGTTACAAGATGCTTGTGTATCACAATCCATATTGGGAGGCACAGGCATAATATTTATGCATCCATTTTTAGAAGCAAAGCATGGAGACTTCATAAACACATCAAAAGCACGATGTCACTACTTCTTGGGGAAGGATATCTATCAATTGTTCAGAAAGTGGTACCTTCCACCCTATTGCACAAATCATTTATCATTTCCTCGGATGGTCTCCCACTGCGAAAGTCCCTGGAGGGTCTCCTTCGGTTAAAGCACGTTGAGCGAGGGGGAAGAGGTGCGCTCGATACTGACAGGAGAAACGCCACCTTTACAAGGGGGCACATGCATCCAGCTTCCTTCCTGTATCCGCCCTTGCTTTGGGTGTTAACTGGCGGCAGATGCTAAATTTCGCGCCTGAACCTCGAGCGTTTGACAAGCGTGCTTCCAGGGAGGTGACCAGAATGGCCTTTTTGGCGGACACGGCGGCCTGTTTTGTACACGGCGGTGGCCAGAGTGCTCGGCGGTTCTGGGGGACCGTGGTTACGCCGTTTGGATTTCGATTGAATTTCCACGCGATGGATATCAAGTGTGCCCTCCCCCATCAGCCACTCAATTGGTCGATGGGGATCTCAGTGGGTCGCAGCAGAGGCGGAGTTCCCTGTGCTTTTGGTGGGGAATGGGCTCCACCAACTTTGCCTGCGCCCCGCCAACTTCCTGTTCTCTTGACAGGGCACCATATGGGGAGCTCCACCAACCAATTTGGTAGCACCCATTTCCGCCATGCATTGGGTCCCACCAATCATCTGCAGGCTTCATCACCCCTGGGTCGCGATTATTGGGTCCCACCAATCATCTGCAGGCTTCATCACCCCTGGGTCGCGATTAGTGCAATGACGTCGCAGTCCTTTGATTGATCATGTCGTTGACAAAGGAAGTAGTCACATGGTGCAATATTGAAATGGCCTGTCCTGAGCTGCTCCAGCGACGGTCGTCCCTTCCGATCACAGGACACGGTAAAGACACGCGCTCCAATCGCATTTGTGCACGATTGATATGCTTACAATGCAGCAGCAGATCAGAAGATAAGCTGTACTGGGACGAAGAATGACGTACATCAAGCATCACTTCCAATCTTCATGTGCCGCTCCAATTCGTGCCACAATCACCTTCAGCAGCAACAGAACCAAATGCTCATCAAACATGCGTGGTGCGTGCAGGTGACGTCATCTTCTCGACACCCATTTGCTGCCAGGCAGTCAGAGATAGTAAACGGCTAATTGCCACTTAACCGGTGGCTAGGTTGCAGAATTCATGTGATAGCGAAGGAGCCAAGTTTAGATTTCTGATCGGCCATCAGCAAGTGCTAAGTACAGCTGCGCTCCTCAGCCGGAGCAGGGCTGGTTGTGGTCTCACGAGAGAGGCGAGTGACACACGGTGACACCACGTTGCTAAGTACAGCTGCGCTCCTCAGCCGGAGCAGGGCTGGTTGTGGTCTCACGGGAGAGGCGAGTGACACACGGTGACACCACGTTGCTAAGTACAGCTGCGCTCCTCAGCCGGAGCAGGGCTGGTTGTGGTCTCACGAGAGAGGCGAGTGACACACGGTGACACCACGTTGCTAAGTACAGCTGCGCTCCTCAGCCGGAGCAGGGCTGGTTGTGGTCTCGCGGGAGAGGCGAGTGACACACGGTGACACCACGTTGCTAAGTACGGCTGCGCTCCTCAGCCGGAGCAGGGCTGGTTGTGGTCTCACGAGAGAGGCGAGTGACACACGGTGACACCACGCTGGTCGAGGCCGCTAGTTGGCACGCTACTGGTTTTCGTGTGGGCCAGTTGTGTCCTGGTGCGGACACCAGCGGATCCAGGGAGGGGCCACTCCGGCCATGCCCCCCCCCCCCCGAAGCGCTTAAGGGGGGAGGGGGGGGGGCTAGGGGCGCTAAATGACCAATGCAGTCGATGCGCCCTAAAGCCCAAATAACTAACTAAAAGGGGGCCATAGTGTCTTTTGGCCCCCGAAACCAACGGAAGTAAACTAAATTAAAATGCAGTAACCTTTGCCGAGGTTACAAAATAACGTCGGAATGAAAGAATGTCCAATTTTAAAGGCATTTTTTAAATAATTGTTTGGAAGCCAATATAGTAGCATAGTAGATTCTGACACACATCGAGGGTTCCATGCTGCTCAAGTTCTGCTTACAGCAAGAGTTGACAAAATCGGATCCACCAGTGTGTACACGTGCACGAACGTTGACGTGGTACAAGACGTTGAACGAGAACGTGAACGTTTTGGTAAACAAGAACACAAATCCGGTAACTTAGAAACGGTGGAGGTAGGCTGTGGCCCCTACACAGGAAATTATGTTGTCATGAATGATTATTTTTTTAAATGGGCCCCTTTGCCAAAAAGTGGTCGAAGCCCTGTGCTTTTAACAAAAATAGTGGGATAATGGGCACCCTCCAAATGCGTTCGACCACTCCCCTGATGCAATTCCTAGGTACGCCACTTGGGGAAAGGGAGGGGAGGGGGCTGACGCCGAAAACCGAAAGTTGGCCCCCCCCCCACAAACCGGTGGGCTAGATCCGCCAGTGGGTGCGGACGTGCCTGCGGACGTGCCTGCGGACGTTCCTGTACTCAAGTATCGGGCGGAGGAGCCGAAACCACGCGCTCGCTGTCGGTCGTGTCCCGAAGCGGGGCCACCAAACGGCCGAGAATTTGTAAGCGATATGCAAGGGCGAAGGAATGTTCTAAAAACTAAAACTAGGAGAGGTGGCGACAACTCGTCTTTTGAGTGAATCCTTGCGATTCACGATTGCGATTCCTTGCGAATGCTCGTGGGGTCGACGGGCAAGGCTAACAATAATCAATGCTGACGAGTTACACGTCCCTCTCCTGCTTCAACACTCATGAGTGGAGTTGTCGCCTTCTGGGAAATGCCGCAATATGACGGGGATGCACCGTCAAGAACCACAGGTCCAGGTGCAGGCCGATGCTGTAGCAATACCTTGAACGTCGTACACACGGCGGACTTTCCGAAAGCCGTCGTCAGCGTCCACGATTTGCGGCCTCGCTTTTCGAAGAACGCCGGATTTATCGAACTTTGCTACCGATGAGCACCAGGTGGCACTGGCTTTCCTCCAATTGAAAAAGCACAAAGTTGTATAATTTAAGTGACACGTTTTTGATGAGATGGGACAGGACCATGCCGGGGATCTTGTTGTTGCGAACTGCGAAGTTGATGTTGCAAAAATGAAATTGTGGTATTGCAGTGTAGAATGCACAATGTATATTCAATGGAAGCTGGCGCTGCAGCTTCAGCAGGTACAACACTGTACGCTACGTGACAAGCGCAGACATGTGACTACTAGCGCCGCAATGCGGCCGACGGGGAGAACAGACGATATGCTGTGGGTAAATACCTGGGAAAAGCACGACATTTCCGCTTATTTTGACAAACCCATCCAGTAATGGAATAGTAAATGCCATTGCCTCTCATATCAGTTTGGCTCCATAGCGATTTTCGAAGTTTCTGGCGAGGCAGTTAATCGCTGAATTTATAGAACCTTACTACTTCAAACTAGCATAGGAGACATCTGACTAGCTTACTGCGTACACAGCTACACATTGCCCTGAGTGTAAAAACCCATGCTGTAGGGAGATTTGCAAGTTCGAGCCTGTTCGCTTATGCGCATTACACTATCCTTTCCAAAATGTTACCGCGGAACTTTGTATTGCTTACAACGCTCGGCGACATTTTGGTCCCAAACTGACGAGATTTTGCCACAGTAATCACGATATACAGGCATGTCTAGAAAAAATCCACGATGCAGACAGATAGGACAGCCTATTTACTGTCCGCTGACATACATGTCACTACTCTTCATGACAATTTTGGCGCGACGTCTTACGTTTATTCGCAATGTCCGCATCACTATGGTGTTTGTTTCATGACGATTCGTCACCATGGCAACGTAGCATGCAGCAAACGCCGTACCCCAATTTTGTGTTAGTGTGCCACTGGATATGCACACTCCGCTACGTAGCATTATTGCCCTTCGATTCTGGTAGAATATGCTTCATCGTAAATGTCACGCATCGTCACCATTCACTCGAGCCCAAAGGTCGCTCAGGAACTCAAGAATGCCCGATATAGCAATCGAAGTTCGAACCGAGCGCCTGACTTATTTGAACGTGGGCTATAATGGGAAACTATTCATTATTGTTCCATTTAAGTTCGTACAAGTTTGACATGGAAACTCCGACCGCCGTCTGGCTTACCACCAGCCGCTACCAGTTGACACAGAACGGTTCAGTAATATTTATCAATCGTCTGCATGATGTCTGGGTTTGCGCGGGAGCTCCGACGGAAATGGCGCGGATCGCGGCTGAAGTGCGTTACAAGCCCAGCTGGAAATTGCTACATCTGGCCGGGAATTCTGCCCCGTTCTAAATCTGAAGCTAAGCCGTGCTAAGCTGAAGCCAAGGCTATTCCAGTAAGGGAGTACTCGACCGGGTGCGAGAAGACATTGCGCACCTTCAGATTGGTATCTGTGACGTCTGAGATAATGATGCTGGGGATTTAAAAAAAAATAGGTGTGTGTAGCGTCTGTGAGAAAGATACTGGGCACCTTTGGATTGGTGCGCGATACGTCTGTGATAAATATGTTGGGCACCTTCAGATTGGTGTGCGTGACGCCTGTGAGAAAGATGCTGAACATCTTTGGATTCGTGTGCGTTACGTCTGTGAGAAAGATGCTGGACATCTTTGGATTGGTGTGCGTGACGTCTGTGAGAAAGATGTTGGACATCTTTGGATTGGTGTGCGCGATGTCTGCGAGAAGGTGCGGAGCAGCTTTTGATTGGTACTGATGACGCCTGTGGGCGCGGCCGCCGGCGGTGGTAGACTCTGGGTGCGGGGATGTCTTCAGCTTCATCATGCCACAGCGCGACGAAACTGAGCGACAACTTTAAGGCTTGATGAGAAAACGAAACACACCCTGACACTAAGCCCAAATAACTAACACATTGGCCATGCTGAATTCCTTCAGATAAATATGCCCCTGCTCCACTAATATTTGTATAACGTGAAAACATATTGCTTTGCATTCGTGTTGTTCGCAGTTAAATGGGTTTGACGTGTGTTGCTTCGCTCAAGCTAGGCGCCTCTGTATTCGCCCGTGGCCACGTGATCCACATGAGCAATAGTCGTGATCCACGTGAGCAGTAGTCGTGATCCGCGTGAGCAGTAGTCGTGATCCGCGTGAGCAGTAGTCGTGATCCACATTAGCAATACTCGTGATCCACGTGAGCAGTAGTCGTGATCCACGTGAGCAGTAGTCGTGATCCGCGTGAGTAGTAGTCGTGATCCGCGTGAGCAGTAGTCGTGATCCGCGTGAGCAGTAGTCGTGATCCACATGAGCAATAGTCGTGATCCACGTGAGCAGTAGTCGTGATCCGCGTGAGCAGTAGTAGTGATCCGCGTGAGCAGTAGTCGTGATCCGCGTGAGCAGTAGTCGTGATCCGCGTGAGCAGTAGTCGTGATCCGCGTGAGCAGTAGTCGTGATCCGCTTGAGCAGTAGTCTTTGTTTGTTTGTTTATTGAGTGGTTCTCGGCGCACTTTATGCAAGATCACGGCTAATGGCGCCGCCCACACTGTTTCGCCGGTGGGCCGGGTGCGAGTGTTGAACCCGAGACCTTTGGTACCCAGAGCTCAACACCTTAACCATTCGGCCATCCCCGCCCTTGAGCAGTAGTCGTGATCCGCGTGAGCAGTAGTCGTGATCCGCATGGGCGGTAGTCGTGATCCACGTGAGCGGTAGTCGCGATTCGTGTGAGCAGTAGTCGACGATGATACGGTCTGAAGACCTGGTCAATATTGACTGATGCTGTGGAAGGATTCATCGAGTCGATTGATCTCAGGCGTCTTTGGCCTGCCGGCGGAATAGCCCGCTCACGTGTTGCACTCAAACCCCAGTGGCATTCGGAGGTGAAGCCAAATTAAACACTCATCGAAGAACCGCACAGCGCATAACAGGCCTCATGCAGGAATTCCTATTGATAGTGTCGAGAGACGTAGTGGGGAGGGGAGGGCGCTGGGTGATGCAAAGGGAGTGGCTGTACCAGTGCTTGTTTATTGTGTCGAGGGACGTGTGGTGGGGAGGGGGGGCGCTGGGGGATACAAAGGGAGTGGCTGTGCCAGTGCTTGTTTATTGTGTCGAGGGACGTGTGGTGGGGAGGGGAGGGCACTGGGTGCTACAAAGCATTGCCGTTGCTGTATTTCACAGGCCATACCGTCATTATCATGTGTTTGGGAGCATGTGTCGATGGTACTGTACATCAAGCGACGCGCAATTTCCAATTATTGGAATTGTCCAAACAGGTGACGGGTAGGACCAAAAATTTGATGAACCTGGCACCTACCCCGTTGTAAAATCAGGTAGGTCTCCAAACATCACCGGAAGCTAAGGCCACTAAGAGATTTCACTTCACTACTGTTCTTAAAAGCTCAGCAAGATGTTTACTTTACTGGTGTAGCGATAAAACAGCAAATACTATTCTGCATAGGTATAGCCTGTTGCAAAGGTGTTGTGTTATATCCTTTTCGAGGGGAAAGTGCACCTTGAATGTTATCTTTGCCAACCCACCCCCAATAATTTCACTTTTAACATGGGCCCCTACGGAGTGTGCCCCCGCAATCTATTTGGGTCCTCCTGGCTCCTATTGCCTTCATGCATTGTGTCCTCCAACAATATCCATAAATGAACGCCCGTGGCCTGTTGTGTCTCCTTTTAAGTGCTACAATAGCCAATCCGTCCGCCATGCTTGTGGTTTCTCGACGGCGAGAGCATGGCGAACAACGGCGAAGATTTCCCGACCTCTGGTCGGGCGCTCGCCTGTCCGTGATCGCGTGCAGTGCAACGGCGCTGTCCACCCCAGTGACCCCATCTAGCCAACGCGGATGTCTCGGCTCGGGAATGTCACGGGCTGTCGGCTCGGCTGTGGACCGGTGAGACCGGCTCGGATCCGTGCAGAGCTCTCCAACCTTTGCCAGATGGCGGTGTTGATGAGCTCGTCTGGCGTCATTTCTCCGTCTCGGCGCCGATACGGCCGCGGCTCGGTGTACTCGTATGGCGGGCCGCGGGGTAGCACGGCGCGTACACGGGGGCAGCGTGTAATGGGCTTGATATGTCGGCGTACAGTGGACCGCGGACCTTGGCTCGTGAACAAGATGGGGGCGTCGTGTAACGGACTGGTATGTCGGCGTACAGTGGACCACGGGCCTTGGCTCGTGAACAAGATGGGGGCATCAAAAACTTGGCATTTGGTTTTGATCGCTTGGCATTTGGTTTCGGTCGCTTGGCATTTGGTTTTGGTCGCTTGTTGTCCACATGGCTTCGCCGAGCCGCGGAGGCAGATCAAGTGGGAGTGGGTCGACGGCCCGCAGTGCGCCCTCATCCACTCTGCGCCGGCGCCAGCCGTGTCCGGAGTTCCACCACGGCGACATGGAGTTCCTCATCCACTCCGCGCCGGCGCCAGCCGTGTCCGGAGTTCCACCACGGCGACATGGAGTTCCTCATCCACTCCGCGCCGGCGCCAGCCGTGTCCGGAGTTCCACCACGGCGCCATGGAGTTCCTTTGCGGTTTTTGTTTGTCTGGCGGTTCAGCGCGTCGGACGACAATAGCGTGCAGTGCAGGTGCATTCTTGCGAAATTAATTTGCTAATGTCGCCTTGCAGACGTCTCACCATGTGAGCGTGCCTTGCGCGAGACGCTTCGAATGTGCACTCCTGAATCAGGGATGTGGCGTTGAACAAAATATGAAAGGGGACGGGCACATCATCCATCATCACATTTGTATACCAGACCTTCACGGATCTATGGTTCGCCCGTGGCTTACCTGGTGCATTGACGCATGTTAGATATTCTAGGAGCCGGATTCTCTCGAGTGCATACATACATTGCATCAATGGGCCTGTCTTGAAGCACAGCTATTGGTGCCACTTTAACCATCTTCCTGAGTGCACATTTACCCACAAACCTGCTGAGTGCACCGATTCGATCATACGTTAATTTTTTACAACTTAAAATGGACATCGAAGGCACTATGGCGCTAAAGCTTCTCCTCGCAGCCGAAGTCCTGGAGTTCCGATGCAAATTTCGCCAAATTTGCTCTCCCGCTAATACTTTGGAGGTGTCTTGAGCTTGAATTATCCACTCGTACAAAATAATGCATTGTCTTCTGAATGTGTCTGACTGCTGAATACGAAGTGACCCAGATCGAGCGACAATTTGAGAAGTACGATGCGTGGTCGGAGGAAGCTGCAACGAAAATAAAAATTATTGCACAGACAACCAAACAACCTGTTAATGGCTGCTGACAGTGCGAACATTAGGCCGAACTCGTCGAACAGAAAGAACCGCGTCACGAAAAGAAGAGTGTCTTGCAGTACCTTGTAGTTTCACCTCTTCAGAGACCCATTCAGCGTCCACAATCAAATAAGGTAAATTTTTGAAACATCCGAAAGGCCGGCCCCTCTGGAGTGGAACCTGTGATTTGTGAAAACAGGACGAAAGCCTGGACTAGCCATATGCAAGTGATATTGTGAAGTCAAGGAACAAACGGACGGGCAACGGCCAGTAAACAACAACAGACTACTGCAAACAACTACAGCAACAACAGATCTATGCGTTTAATCAGGGTGCCGTTGGTAACATTTAGGAACAGGCTGCCGTTTCCTCAAAAGCTTCGTATGTAAGCTTTCGAGCCATAAATGATCACCAATTGCTGTATTCATTAATTATAGTACCAAACAACCATTGCCGACGCTCGATACATGGCGACAAAAACATAGATGGCAACGTATCAGGGCGTATTTGCTGCTAAGGCATGTTTTGCAATGCTTCCGTGACCCACGGTGCCAAAGGAAAAAGAAAACGTGCACATGGTGCATGCATATGAGACTGTTGCAATTATACAAGTCAGTAGCTTGAGCATACTGTGTTGCTGCATGACAATGTAGTCGGTGCGCCCCAAATCCCCAATATCATACTGGGTTCGTTTTCCTATATGCAGGCGTGTTCATGTTCATTTGCATGCTCAGTGAGGCAGCCGGCATCGCAACAGAGAAAACGTCCAACCATCTTCACTATGAACCGAGGTCACGGAAGTCACGGCTCGTTCGCCGAGGACATGGTGGGCCAGCCAGAAGCACAATTCATCATTCTAGTACATTATTGGTTAGCAGACATGACGAAAAGTTAATGACGTCACATTACGTTGACGGAAGTCTGAGCTTATCATTATCTATAGCATGGTAATCTCAGCAAAGGTCACGTGCTTTAAAAGCGTTCCTTCAACATGCTGCATATTGCACGAAATGAACATGACACCAAATTAAAGAAGCTGTATTTCTCAATTTCCGCGGGCAGCATGAGCCACCGTTTGTGCGTGGGAGCTGTATCTTGCTGGAAAGCGTACGGCTTCCTGAGATTCCTTCCTGGGCTAGTCATCTTCGACGTGATGGCGATAAATCATCTGACCAGTCGGGACCTGGTCCAATGAAAACAAACAGTCATTTCCAAATCGTCCCGGTGACGTCTGAAGCAGTCGCGCGCGTTGGATAATGCAACGATGTCTGGAGAAGAACTCTGGTGGTGGCTTCTTGTGTAACCAGCTGTCCTGCTGTGCACAGTGGTGCCGATATACTGATCTGCCGAGGGATTTATGTTTTTTCCATGAATGCCACCGACATACCACCGAGGACGTGTAGACGATGCTCAAAGACAAATCAGCTTGTGTCACATCTTCCGGTTGGTATCTATGCTCGCCTCAACCTGGGTCCACAACTTGGTCCCCTAACTGGGTTTCCTAACTGGGTCCCCTAACTCTTTCCTGACTATCCAGTCACCTTGGAAAGATGGCGCCAATCTGCGGACCCCCGCTTGGCCTCGCGTATGGGATCTCCGTTGCTGGTTTTAGTGGGTTGTTTTCCAAGGCATGTCAACGTACTGACGTGTAGCATCATTTCCGTCTGCATTATCGTGATTTGGTTGTCTCCTGGAGCGATGGTTGCATCTGTTTTTTTTTAAATATTGAAATTAAGGTTCTCAGACGCTCGATATTTCATGCTTTCATTCGTGACATTTCATTCGTGACATTTCATTCGTGACATTCGTGTACCCTATCGCCTCATCTGCGATCTTTCGAAGGAGAAATGGGCCAATTTGGCAATGGGCCAATTTGCTCTATTCAGCTTATCCATCGTTCGGGACGATCCTGTTCAAATCAAAAGCATTCATATGCGCTGCTCGTCTCAGGTGAAACATGGCGGTATTCCATGGGTGAAAAGTTCGAACATTATTGGTGGGGCCCAAATCATGGAGGCAGTTGGTGCCGCCAATTTGGTTGGTGGAAACCGCCCAATGGGCTACCATGTTAGGAGCCGAACACAAAGTTGGTGGGGTTCAAGGCAAAGATAGTGGGGTCAGGACCCATAAAAATCATCGGTAGACCGTTTCTTCTATGCGCGGTGCCTCTGTTTGGATGTGCCTCTAATTATATGGTTCTGACACAAGCGTTCTCTATTTCAGCCGTTGTGATGTACTTCTCATTCCTGGCTGCCTGCTTCTGGATGAACGCGATGAGCTTTGACATATGGCTCACATTCAGGTTCGTGTTCCGAACAGTGGTGACGCGCCCACTAAGCCACTTTAGGCACTGCCGAACCTAGTTTTAGCGACAAAGTATTTTAAGACTGCTTGTTTTATGACTGCTCAGTGGCCAATTCAAAGATGTATGTATAGTTGACATTCTTTTCGTGAATCACTCTCGTGCTTACTTTGCTGAATTGCACGATGAAATTTCACTGGTCATAACTATGCACATCACTCAGTATTTAGCAGCCGCGATTCCTCACTGGGCGTACAGCCCTTCCCAGCGCGCCACACGAACCCAGGCAACATCGAACTGCCAAAGCTCTTCCCTCACGCGATGCGCTAGTTCCTATGACATACTGCGTTGATGATATCCGATTGGCTTACAAAGACTAAAAATAATCCAAACCTAGGCAACCACCGAGTTGCAAGACCGGAATTTCTCTCCTAGTGTATCGCTGACGATTCACCGTAAGGCCTCTTTGATCTCGACCTCTGCTCCATATTACCAGTTGTGAAATTTCGCGATTAATGCCATGACACACCCTAAGCAATCTGTTTAATTTCTTTCTTCACGTAGTTTAATTCATGGATGCATTCCGGGCGGTGCGTTTCATTAGTATCATCTGACCAACAATCATGTGAATCAAACCAAATTGGCGTGAGTTGTGTCGCCCGCTCTCGCCTGGCTACCCATCGGCAATTCTGTGCATCTTCGCTGGCCCAACATCTACCTACATGGGCGGTAGTCGCTGGATCCGCCCCTGCCACCAGCTGTTTGTCTGGACGGCGGGCGCTGGATCCGCCCCTGCCACCAGCTGTTTGCCTGGACGGCGGGCGCTGGATCCGCCCCTGCCACCAGTTGTTTGTCTGGACGGTGGGCGCTGGATCCGCCC
Source organism: Ashinkailepas kermadecensis (assembly GCA_034440615.1). NCBI lineage: Eukaryota > Metazoa > Arthropoda > Thecostraca > Neolepadidae > Ashinkailepas > Ashinkailepas kermadecensis. Next base: position 38,047 of record JAOTOM010004896.1, on the reverse strand, counting down.
CTGCCACCAGCTGTTTGCCTGGACGGCGGGCGCTGGATCCGCCCCTGCCACCAGCTGTTTGCCTGGACGGCGGGCGCGCCTGCCACCAGCTGTTTGCCTGGACCCGCCCCTGCCACCAGTTGTTGTCTGGACGGTGGGCGCTGGATCCGCCCTGCCACCAGCTGTTTGCCTGATCCTCCCGGCTACTAGTTTTCCTGGACGGTGGTCGCTGGATCAGCCCCTGCCACCAGTTGTTTGCCTGGACGGTGAGCGCTCGTGACGCCGGCACACGCCGCCACATCGCCTTGGCGACGGATTGGCTGGTCACGTGGCGTCAGCACCAGCGGGGCAGCGGCGGGGAAGGCTGTCGTCTCAGCCGACACGCGACCAGACTCCAACCGACGGCGAGTCGCCGCATGCGATCTTCAGAGGGCGGCGGGGATTATCAGGTCACTGGCACCGCGAGCCAGGCGATCTTTCAAAGCAGAAGGCAACGTCGATAATGTAACAACCACACGGCGGACCGTGGTCCTTTCCACGTCCTCGGACCAATCCGCGTCGGCGGCCATGTCGGCGACCACTGATCACCGGAACGATTCACTTTAATCACTGATTTGCCATCACTGATCTAATCACTAATTTGCTATGGTTTGGATCAGCTGGGAAAACGATGCTGTTTGGCAGGATTTGTCGTGTTTTATTGCATGCAATTTGATGCAATGTGCCGTGCAGTTTGTGGCAGCAACGATATGACTAGTTCTTGGTACAATGCAATACCTCGCTATTCTAAAATGAAAGTAGAACATCATGCAGCTCGTGCTAATATCTACTATACGATATATGGTGAGAAATAATATTCCAACCAATTGGAGATAATACCGCACTAGGTATAGCTGGAAGGGCAACTTTCCCCGTTGAAACTTCTCAATTTTATGTCAAACTGAGGACTGATTTCCGACATAAAAAGATTATGACAGCACACCCCTCAAAAGAAAACAACAACAAGATTATGACGGCACACCCCTCAACAGAAAACAACAACAAGATTATGACAGCACACCCTCAAAGAAAACAACAACAAGATTATGACAGCACACCCCTCAAAAGAAAACAACAACTATATGGAGCTTTTATATGAATGGAAATATCTAGTTTCATATTTTATTTTGTAAAATAATTTTAATCCGAGTTCTTGCTGGAGTGGCTTTATGAACCAGGGTCCTATTGCTAAGCAGAGCTGGTTGCGTGAACCCTGGCCCCACCACCCGATCCATGAATTCCAGTCCAACGGCAGAATTTTGACCGAAAGTTTAACGTTCCGTCAATGCACCGACACGGTCCCGGCCTTATCGGGCCAGCTGCCAACTGACCCTCCCAGCCGGGGGCTAAATGCGAGCGCGTGAAGCAACTCGAACCCTGTGTTGCCAGGACAGGGGAGACCAATGCAGGCCAGCGCTCTAACCAACTGAGCTACCGGGGCGGCGATTCCACAGGCATTTCATATTCCATCTCACATTCACCTATGGGCCTATCAAGACCTGCCTTGTCGTGTTGCCGTGTTGCCAAGACTTGCCACCTTTGCAAAGCAAAGATGTCTTCCTCGCACGAAGCACACAGATAAGGAGCTTCCATACCGGCTCCTGGCACGGTTGTAGTGACGCGTTCAGCGTTCTCCATTCCAGCGCTGCTTTCACTCGGCACCCGTCGCGTTGCACACAGACTCTGCCTCCGGCTGTGGTGATGTACTGTCTGAACCGGGCGCCTTGACCTCAGAGATGGGACGCCTCTGGCCACTCCCTGGTGGCGGAGTTGGTTGAGACGAGTCACCGACACCGGGCTGGTAAACGCTCTCGCACTGTTAGTCGCTGATTAGCGAGGCTGTGTGATGCAGTGCATATGAAGTTGATGATAAATGGCTTGCCATGAGTTCAGAGACAGGGACGTCACCAGGAATGTTGGCCATGAGGGCTCTCGGCCCGCTAGGAGGATGCAGCTGCTGTCGGGAATAACTTAGAAGAAGACGTAGCTGCTGCAAGAACTATCTCACCAAGCCCCCATTAATTCCCATGGAAAATCTGAGCATCCCATGGGGGAGGGGAGGCACAGGCCCACGTTCGGAGAATATCCACGGCTCACCCTGCCCACCGCCATCCTGCTGATGCTCTTGCCTACCGGACAACAGTGGTCTCTGGCACGGCACACAAGAACACCATGGGGTTGTTCTAGATGCACACCAACCTGCGCAATGTTGGTGTGTTCAAAATCCTCAGTGTGTCCCAGGCTCCAAAGGATTTGAACTGAGTTGTCATGCAATTAGATGGTCTGCATCGACCTTACCCAGCCTGATCTGACCTAATCTGATCTGGCCTGACCTGAACTGACCTAACATAACCTAACCTATAAAATCCTTTCCACGGTAGCTTCGCTGGCGTGGCAGCACGTGCGCATGAAAAATGTTCAACCGGTGAAGTTGGCACCAGCAGACCCGGCCATCCATTGATGCAATGAGCCGACTGAGAAAGCGAAAATAATACTTGGTAATGTTTCGAGGCAGTCTTGATTGTAGGAAGTCTTTGTGATGAGGAAGATCTAAAGATATCGTGGGAATCACCACAATTAAGGTTATGCATACCTACCACGCCTCATCAAAAATATGGTCTGACAGGGATGCTGATGAGGGGGGGGGGAAGCAGAGCCGGCTTCAGGGGTCACGACACTCGCCACTCTCGTCGCGATGGCTGACCCATGGCATGCGGCAGGTGCTGATAGTTAATGGGAAAAGTTTAGCCGGTACATAGAACCGGGTAATTTCAGCAACGGCGTTTCGTCACTTTATCCGTTTTCCACCGTCAGACCCAATCGTGAAAGACGATGAAAACGAACCCCTTTTGTTTAAACCCCTCCCCCGTGTGCACGTGCCACATGCTGCAAAATGTTTGCATTGCTGAGCTCAGCGATTCTTGTGACTACAGCGCGGTGTCAGTTTGGTGTCGATCTGTCCATTGGCTCGTGAGGTGTGCCGGTTGAAACCGAGTCGATTCGGTGGATTAAAATTGGTAATATTCCGAAGTAAAAAATCCCGTTCCACACGCGAAACCAACTCCGGCAGGGGATTTCGGCGCAACCCGTTCTCGCATCACACCGGTGTTGCTCACGTGCAGCGTGTTGATCCGATCGCACTGAAATTGCGCCCAAAAGGTAGCCAACACCGTGGGCTTTCATATGGCGTCGCACTTCGCCCGCTCCCTGCAACGTGAGCCGAGCCGGGCGCCAATACGTGGCGGTCGTGTTTGTCGTCGGTTAAACAGGAGTGGGAGTGTCGCGCTAATCTTGAGCGCGTGGCACGCGCTACCCTTCACCCACCTTATGACTTTGTGTTAGTGAGCAGGGCCGGGGTTAGCATGGTTAGCTGTTTGCTGGTGTTAGTATGGCTAGCTGCTTGCCGGTGTTAGAATGGTTAGCATGGTTAGTTAGGGATTAGTAGGTTTGGTTGAGCGCCGAGGACGCTGCAGAGTTCGTCACAACAGCACTGACGCGAGCAGCACTTCACAAGTATGCCACCGCAGCACTGGACAGCAACACTGACGCCCACCTCACGAGTATGCTACTGCAGCACTGACGCCCACCTCACGAGTATGCTACTGCAGCACTGACGCCCACCTCACGAGTATGCTACTGCAGTATTGACGCCCACCTCACGAGTATGCTACTACTTGGGGACGAGTAGTCCGTTTTTTTTTTTTATAATATTAAATAATTATTATATATATATATATTATATTATATATATTATATATATGTGTGTGTGTGTGTGTGTGTGTGTGTGTGTGTGTGTGTGTGTGTGTGTGTGTGTGTGTGTGTGTGTGTGTGTGTGTGTGTGTGTGTGTGTGTGTGTGTGTGTGTGTGTGTGTGTGTGTGTGTGTGTGTGTGTGTGTGTGTGCACTTGTAAGGCGTGAAAAACGAGGACCAAATTTGAGTACACCCGGACTACCGAGGACCGGGGGTGAATACATAGGACCGTTTTCGGTCCTCGCTATTTTTTCATCAATCAGATGTGATTCTTATCGTCGTCCAAGTCACGTGACGAAGTTTCATGATGGTCCTACATTTTCACGAAACATGTGGTTTTGTGTGTGAGGAGTGTAAAGGTGTGTTAGCGAATCGCCGCGTCTAACGTGTGTGATAAAAAACCGACGGAATCTCCTGCACTCGCTCAATAGTGGTGGGAGGTTTCTTTTATATATCTGCGTTGATGCGGTTGCGGAAAAATGTAGAATTGAATACGTGGATAAAAATTAAATGAATTATAGATCTATTTTCGCTCTATATTATTGTACAACAACTTACTTTACATTTGGTAGATAATATATTGCTACGTATCTTGCAGCACTATCAACAGCTGACGAAATATTTGGAACTGCATTGTGGGTGGGTCTGTTGTGCTGTCTCAGGTGGTGCTGAGTCCTGACTGCTGGATACGAACAATTTTTGGTGAGTCTTTTTCTAAAAAATTGTGTTCTAGTCTCTAAACAATATATAGAGGAAGAGCATTGCCAGTTTGAGATAGCTTTGCGTCCAAAGTTACGTGCGCCAAGTTAGGTTTGCCATGGAAATGATAGGATCCACTCGTGGAATGTCCGGTGCATTTATGTTGCATAGGATTGGAACCACAAATGATTCTTAAATTTAGCATAAGGCCAATGGCAGTACATTGAAAGAATCGGTTTCAAAACAGGGCATATTTGAAATGATTTAATTGGGGGCATGGGTGGAAACTCTCCGGATTCCAGCCAGGGGAGCCGGCCATATGCGTGCTTTGTATACATCTGGGGATGGCGCCTATCAAAGCTGACATGCTCCCCTCCCATATAATGCCACCGTTTAGCATAGAACACCATTCAGTGGGCCCCCAACCAATGTGAATCTCTCAACTTCCTCCATGTATTCTGTCCTGAATAATGATGGTGAAGTTTGCTCTATCGGGCCAGCTCCTAGAAATGTTCTCTCACTGGCAAGAATGGAAAATCAACCTAGTGTGGTGGAAATCGGCTTTGGGCTTCAACATCCCCTCGGGTTGATTTCGTGTCATTTATATTGATTTTTACGTACCGTAAAATACTCCCAGACATGGCGCACCCATGGGGCCATTCCGGCCATGCCCCAACAAAGGCAGAGTGAGGGACTAATATGTATTTTGCCCAGCCGTCCCCCCCTCCCCCAACCGAAGGAACTATTTTCTACTAATGCGACTGTGGTTCGATCCCTCCTCAACAACGTCCTTCCGAAGCTTGTGTACGGCGTCCATGATTGCAGGAATTTTTGGGAATTTTTAAAAAAAATTATTTTTCAAAAGTCACCCTGTAAATCGACTGGCTGGATCCACACGTGCTTCCAGGGAGAGCCATGTTTTATTTCAGGAATCCATGGAGCATCCGGATCCAATCCATCCTGGCGGTTCCACACAAAAACTGAGCCGACGACAGAATAGCATCAGGAAAATGATGTTTCATTGAGGTCAGAAATATTTCCTTCCAAAGTATGGAATATGGATCACGAAGAGAAATTCCCACCACAGTTGCCATGTTAATTGGAGCACGCTTCTAAGTTATGTGACAACAGTAATTACAAAAAATACAACTTTTCCACCCTTAATCCAGCCTATGTTGGGATCACCAGACATAATGTACCATTTTGGGTGGTGGAGTCAGGGCAGGGCTTTATGGTTTTGAATATTTGGCATCTCCCCGTGCCCCCTAGATCTGCCAGTGCACTCCAAAGATTCTGCTTAGCATATGGCCCAGATCAGAATTTGGACGAAGCTGTCTGGCTTCATGAAGCCATTATTTTTTACATTGACTTGAGCTTTATACTTGGGTTTGGGATTTTGTCCGTTGCTGTTCTGTCCCCGGCGTTGTGGCTTTCTGCCTCTGGATTCAACTTTGTGTGTGTATCTGCTGGCTGGATTCGTTACTTTAAAAGTTGCAAGCTCTATTCTTTTAATCTGGAAAGCTAAACTTCCGTGGATCTCGTAAATTTGTGCTTCAATGTGTTGGTCAGATTTTGGGGAAATGTTTGAATACCATAGTAATGAACGTGATTAAGACAATGTGACCACACATTTCTGTCGGAAATGCTTACTTTTCGGCTTGCAAGCAGTTGGTAACCCATTCTTTAGATTATAAATAATCTTCCAAAAATTTCAAAAGTTACATTTGAAAACACACATCATAAGATAACGTCAACCAGCCTAACTTTCTTCGTAAGAAAAAATGGAAGAATTAAAGTTTTTATAGACGTTCCCACTTAAGTAGCCTAACCTGATATAACCTCAATTATCCTACCCTCTATTTTTGTTTTATGGAGGTAAAATGTGTGCACAACTTGTCTCATGAACACCTGAAACCACCATAATGCGACTTCGCCTTGGCCTTCGAAGCAAATGGTACATATAAATTATTAAGCATGTGCAATAGCCAAGGAATGTAAATTTTCAAGCAAACTTCAATCTACTGATATTTTATCACATGGGCTTGATGATATGAAGAATCGATGGTGAGCCACACCATCCTACTATAAAAGTGCTCTGGCAGTGTTTAAGGTTGCAGTGTCAGTAAAATATGTGCCAACAAGTAGGATTGCATATTAAGTGATGGCAGGTGCTCTTCTAGTTAAGATATGTCCTGGAAACCAATTTACCACATTATTGACTTTACGCTCCTTTCCATAGATGACAAGTCATAGAAACTTATTCACAGGCTGCCCACTGAGATGCAATGAGTCGAATCGGATGAATTTGCCTTTGTTTTTGGGGAGCCCAATATGGGAGGAGCCCGTCCTGACCTGTTTGACATCCCGCAAATGGAATTCTGGTTGTGCCACTTTGGAACACAATAATGGAAGAAAGCTGCTTCCTTGTATAAGAAGTGCCTTGCAGCTGTTTAGAATGCTGGATGATTAAAGTAAGTGCTGATATACAAGTGTTTCAATACGAATTGAACTGCTTTTCCAGTAAAAAGATGTGCTGGCAATCTGCTTACTATTTCCAAATTGGTAGCTGATAGGAAAGTACATTAAAGGCTGGATTACAACGCATTCACTGAAGGCTTAATTTCACAAGGACATGCAAGTGAATCAGTTGACTCTGAGGTGTTTGTTGCATTGAATGTATTCTTCCCATTATGGGCTGAAGTCAGATATCATGCCTGTCATATCAATATAATCTGCAGCTTCGCACTTTGGATTATGTGAAAAATACTGCACATGCAAAGCAAGTTGGTACCTACAAATCTAAGTATGGACATACCTCACAACCCACTGGTAGGGCCAGGATTTAGGATTTCGTTTGGGGCGACTACCGGCCAAATGTCTTAATGGATAAGGTGCCGAGTTTGAAGAAGCACAAAAATAACGATGCAAAGTGTTAAAACATGCTTATGTGAACATTACCACTTAAAATTACAACTTTCAGACGATTTCGTTTTCAATTTCAAGATAAATTCAATCCAGGTAACTAGTGGTTTTTGATGGGGAGCATGACACCCTTCCCCCCACCATGATCACCAATGATGATGGTTTCTGCCTCGGATTTTCACCCATACCTCACCCCAAAAAAATGGGTCAATGCCTAAGGGATTGTTTTCGTTTTCCTACGACCAACTTAGACTCTGTAGCTTTTGCACTCTCGGCTTTGGCTTCAGTTCCGAATTTATGGAATCAACTCTTTGCATTAGTTCACCAACTTTTAACCTATGTACTAACATACTACATACTATAACATACTAACATAATTTTAACGTACTATGGTTTCTGCTGTGATAAGGCCAATGACCTGGCTTCATTTCCATGCCTGGCTCTGATCAGTAAATCCATCCCACAAAACATTTTGGGGTAAAGTGATAATCAGCACATTTTTTTCACTTAAAGAGCACTTAATCTAACTTGATGCGCAGATTTTTGTCACTAATATTTCACTGATGCAGCACTTTAATCACATGCAAAGCCAGAGGCGGACCCAAAAGCCTGGCTTGGGGCCAAACTCAAAAACGTTTCTCCAGTTTCGCAACAATCATCGGATTTGAACCGGGAATAGTCGTCGGATCTGCTTAGGACAATATTTATGTCATAAAATGTTCTTAGACTTGAAGAAAATGATATTTCACTGACTGCAATCGCTCGGCAAAAATCGGCCTCCTGGGTGGAGGAGCATGGCTCCCCTGCCCGCCCCTTGGATCCGCCAGTGTGCAGAGCACTTTTACCCTAGGCTAGCAGTATTCTTGAAGACTTTTATCCCAAAGTTTTTTTTTCAGTGATCTGAGATATATGGACTAAATTTTGGCAGATGCGATCAATTATCCAAGAGTTCAGAAGGATCCGATTTGCACGTTGAGATTTGACATGGTTAATTTATGGTACATTTCATAAAACTTCAACAGGGTCTGAGGAAATAGCTGATGCAGTAGGAAAAATAAGTGCTTGAAATATGGGTTTCGGTGTCAAGAGGTTCTACATAAAGCAAAACAAGTACTGTATAAACAGGGTAAGCATAGGGTCGGAATAGGAAGTACTACTGCTGCATTAGGAGTAAGCGTTCTGATGTGTAAGTACCTACCTAGAGGCATAGCTGAAGCAATCTACTTCCACGACTGACCGTCATCCATGATAAAAGGGGGCAACACTTACTGGAACAGTTGGCACTACTTATATGCACTTATTTCTTCAGGAAGCCCTTGCATTCACTCCTACAGCACTTGTGTCTAGTCCTTATTGCCTCCCAGTACTTAAACCGACTTGCCGAACATCTATTTCTCCTACAGCAGCACTTGTTTCCTCAGCTCCCTATTGAAGGTATATTGCAAGTGCTGTACGCTGATGTAACCTAACCTACGCCTACATGTAAATTATTCAGCTAGACTGAACCTACTGATAATTGACCTTATTGTGTCAAACGTTTAGATAATTGATGGTTGATAATGTTGCGGAGAGCTGTGTTGAGCATAGTTGAATTGAAGATCATTATAAAAAGTAACCAAATGCTCATATTATTAAGTAAAATAGGATCAAAAAATCGGTCTAATATATTTCGGGCGTGACCCTTCTTCGGAAGACAATACACATACAGAGACATTTTACGCACATGCTATATATAGTAAGCCGTCTACCAATATTGACGAAATCATCATCTCAGTCCAAGTATTTAAATTCCAACATAACAAAGGGCATTGTAACAATTGCATGTGATGCGACACTAACAGAGCCAAAATGTTCGTCGTTTCCCTAGACACCCTCGGTATACACCTACCATATGCCTTCCTATATACACAAATCCGTGACATGTCAGTGCTCTCGAAGTGTTGGCGTGTGTGGATGAACGAGTGTGTAAGTGAGTGAGTGAACACGTGGGTGCGTACATGGTGAAGTCGGCGAGTGCAGGTGGTGTCTGTACAGTGTCATGCTGTATAGGGAACTGGCTTTATAAGGGTCCATGATGATACCATTGTGTTTAGGGGGCAATTTTGGTTCCTGATTTCAATGGATGCTGCAATTTTGAGTTCTGCCAAGTCTTTACAAGTCCGCAAGATTGTGATGCTGAGCGTTGTTGGAGTGATGGTGCTTTCTGGGTGATTTGTGGCAAAATGCTCTCCAAAAAGGGTGCTTTTCGTTTTGTTCTTTGCGTCTCTGATGTGTTCCATGTATCTGTCCCTAACCATGCGTGTGGTTTCTCCAATATAGGTTATGGGTGCGGTCCCTAAGGTGCAAAGCTCACACGTAATTTTGTATACCACATTTTTGGTGTGACATCTATCTTTAAGACCAGCCAGGCAGCATTGGCACGCTCTAGTGCCTGCAGGGCATGGTGGAGGGTCGAGGGCAGATTTAGTCATGGTTTCCGAAAGTGTCTTGCCGCTTTTCCAGGCTACGCGCATTGAGAGTGTGGACCTAGTGATGGCTGTAGCTACCTTTTTGGCTGGAGAATCATCGATAAATGGTAAACTGATGTATGTGGTGTCTGTGGATCTATGTGAGCTGGAAGCGTTTGTATCGTGTGTGTGCTGACTTGTCGCGAGCGGTCTGCATTTGGCATTGCGGGACAATACTCGAAATTTTGTTTTCTGTATCATGCTATGAGGATAGCCATTGGATAGGAACGGACTTTCAATTTTTCCGATACCTTTTTTGGGCTGCCTTGTCAGAACTAAGCCGCATTGCTCTCAGCAATTGAGCATACAGAACAGAACGTTTAGTTTGGATATGGTGAGCCGATTTGTATGGGAGGATAATAGGAGCTGCCATCGGTTTAATGAAAAGTTCTGTTGTATTGGTCCGGTCACTGTTGACCGTTAGAAGTGTGTCGAGGAAGGAAATTTGGCCGTTAGTAGACTGATCGCTTCTCTCTATGATATATTTTTAGCCTGGAATGGAAGCGGTTCATGTCTGCAAAAAAATGTGTTTAAAGAGTCTGAGCCATAAGTCCATATGCCGAAAATGTCATCTATATATCTGAGGTATATGGCTCGTCGATGCGGTGTTGAGGTCAGTAGCAATGTTTCGATGGCGTTCATGAAGATCACTGCTAAAGATGGTGCGATACGGCTACCCGTATGCCTATGCCATTTTGTTGCCGGTAATATTTTTGCCAAAATCGAACGAAGTTGTTGTGAAGGCAATGAGTCAACAATTTTTCGATATCATCGAGATTTAGTCCGAACGTTTCAATCTTTGCAAGGTGAGTGCTGAAAAGATTCATGGCAGCAGAAATAGCTTCTGCTGTGGGTATGTTCCCGTAAATATTCACTACATCTATTGTGAAGGCAATAGCTCCTGGCGGTAGTACGCTTGGGAACTGTTCACGAAGTTGAGTAAGATAATCTAGTGTGTCTTTTAGATGGGCTGGTACAAAGATGGGGAGCTGGGAAACGATTTTCTCCAGGAACCAAGTCAGTTTATCCAAAGGGTCGCCACATGTCGAAACTATAGGTTCAAGGGGCACGTCAGGTTTGTGCGTTTTAGGGAGGCCATATAGTTCTGCTGTACGGGAGGAATTTGGTTTGATGGCTTTGACAATTTTGTCTGGGATCTTTCCTGTCATGGTTTCGATAATCATTTTCTTGGTAGTCGCTTCCAAACGTTTAGTCGGGTTCTTCCCTATGGGTTCATATTGTGAGGTGATTTTTAAGGCCTTTTCTATATAAGATTCCCATGGCATGAGAACAAAACCTTTGCATTTATCCGAGCGTTTTACGATGATGTTGGGGTCTTTGCGCAATTGTTTAAGAGCCGTTAGTTCGTCCTGTGAGTGGTTTGGCGGACATTGGGTACGATGGTTTTTGAAAATACTGATGACTTTCCGTTTTAATGCTCTAAGTGCTGATTCAACAGCAATACCAGCTTGTGGTGCCATCCTAGTAGTAGTATCACTGAATCTGGGCGCTAAATGTGGTACGTTGTGGTTGGCTGCCTGAGTAGTGTCAGTGTTGGACTGTTGGTGGTGGATGCTTTGTGTGGCAGATGTATCGGTCCTTGTTCGTTGTGAGTTCTGTTGTTGACATAGGCGCACCGGAGGGGGGGGGCAGGGGGCCCGGCCCCCCCCCATGAGACCAAAGTGCCCTTTAAAAGTGCCCTTTTGACCGAAAAGTGCCCTCTTGGCCGGAATTTCCCAAATTTAGCCCAAAAATCACCTGCCTTATGTGCCCCGCCTGTGCCAAAGGTGCCCTTTGGGCCCAAAACTGCCCTTTTGGCCTAAAAATGACATTCCCTGTGCCCTTTCCTGTCCTATGCCTGTCCCAATTAGGTGCCCTTTTGATCTAAAAGTGCCCTGTGCCCTGCCCTGTACCCTGCCCTGTGCCTTGTGCTGTACCGTGAACTCTGCCCTGCCCTGTGTCCTGCCCTATGCCCTGCCCTGTGCCCTGCCCTGTGCCCTGCCCTGTGCCCTGCCCTGTGCCCTGCCCTGTGTCCTGCCCTGTGCCCTGCCCCGTGCCCTGCCCTGTGCCCTGCCCTGTGCCCTGGACATATTATTGTAAATACAAGGGTTCGGTGCTATAACATATAACGTGTCCCATGGAAAATTCACCCCCCCCCCCCCGGTCAGCAAACCTTCCAGTGTGCCCCGGGCCGCAAAGTGCCCTTTTGGAGCCGGTCAAGTGCCCTTTTGGAGCCGGCCAAGTGCCCTTTTCGGTCCGGGCCCCCCATGGAAAAATCCTGGATGCGCGCCTGGTTGTTGACCACGCTTATTGTTCAGTTCCTCCTTCCAACGTAGTGCAAAAGCTCCCCTTTCAAAACCTATTTCTACCTGGCTTATTCCATGCCGATTAATGGTACGTGTGAGAGCGAAATTGGGCCCTTTGCTCAGCATTGCAGACACATCATTTGGAATAGCTTGATCTGTGAGATTAAGCAACTTAGTTGTATCATTAGACCTATCAACTATGAATGTGTCTGGCGGTGTAGAGGTTAGCGTATCACGTCGTTGCTCTGGAGCAAGTGGTGTAGTGCGCTGGGTGGGGAAATAACCAGAGCCACTGCTCATGCATCCTATGCACATAGAAGAAGCATCACACATTTTGGCATCATACCACACGTCATCACCTCCCAAGCGGTTGCCACAGTTGTCATATTCTAGAGTATTAGCAGGGCTACCAGATGATTCTTCAGCGGTTAGACAAATAAGGCTGCAGCAGGAGAACACGGCAGCCTCCCAGACGTCCTGGTCTGTAATGGTTGCATCCAAGCTGGTGCTGAACATGGTGCTTGTAGCGCACTCTACCTGTATTGCGGCACCAGCGGCTTCATGGAGCGGTTTTTGTTCACCTAGCTTAGTATTGGTGTCGGTTCGTGGTGCACTGCGATCCAAGTCTTGGCTATGAGAGGGGCTTGTGTTTTGCTTGCTTAACTGACACAGTTTCTTGTCAAGTCTACGCTTTGCGTTGCAATGTATTGAGATTTAATCGGGTATCACGAGTGCTCTCGAGCCTCACTTAAGGTATATTGCAAGGTATAGGGCGCTTTTCCGGCCAGAGGGGCGCCACATTTCCATGGATAGAGGCACATGCCCCCTTTGCCCCTTCCCTATATCCTTCCATGCTCTGTAAGTGTTTAATGTGCCGAGCAGCAAATGAAGTGCAAACAATATGTGCCTATTTAGTTAAAACAGGTTCATGGGCACTGCGGGCGCCCGGAATGGCCGTGAACTCTATCAACCTACAAAGCACTTCTTATTCTAAGGTAGCTATTATTTCTTCCAGAATTGTACTCCAAAGTGACAGCCAGAATGTCATTTGGGTGCGTCGTACGGGTCCGGATGGCCCGCTGACGGGGCTCACCCAAAAACGAAAAACAAACAATTATTAGGCTTCCTTCACTTTATCTCGGTGGACAGCCTAAGAACCAGGTTACATGAATTATCTTCTATGGAAAGGGACGGAAAGAGTTAATTATGGGGTAACTTTATTGCCAGCACATACCTTTACTAGAATAACACTTATTTGACCATTAATATAATTCGGTACTTGTTCAGCTAAGCTACGTGCTAGCAGCAAATTTACCTCCTTTGCGCTCGTTTCCATGCTCGAATCTAATGGTAAAACTATTGGGATTTCTTTTCTATTAATTTGTATTGGACATGCCAAAATTTCAAAGTGCAAGATTAAAACAATACAAGGACATCACATGTTACGTACCTACCACTGGCCTTTGGATTGCCGTTCACCGACGTCAAACATCATACTTTCGGTTTATATGACAATTTGTGTGTACCGATGTGTTTTTTCCTCAAATTGACAAAATGACTTCACTCTGATGCTACTCACGCCTGACCATTCATGACCTTGCTGTTTTTGCTTTGGCAATGGGTGTAGAATTGGTCATTGGAGAGCTATTGACAATTTCGCGCAGATATGTTGAAGCGTTTTAAGCTATCGCGAATATTCGACAAGTCATCAGGACATCTTTTAACCCCCATCCCTCCCCGGTAAAGGCCGGGTTGAGTGCATACTAACTCTGGCTGTTGACCTGGCTTGATCCTGTATTGGCTCATGGGTAGATGAAGTGATGATAAGTTGCTGTCTCATGAATCATTAAACTAGTCATAAAAGAACTAACTTACGAACGTGACAAAAACAAAATAATATTATATGCCAATGTCCATCAATTGCATGACCAGTCCTCAAAAGAAAATATATCTCCCTCTATTCAGTTAATGGTGGGTTAACATGCGCCCTGGAGGGCCTCTGAAAATTACGCGCACTGGAGGGGGGGCGGATTCCGCCCCCCTAAGATCTCGGCTCCTATTAAAGCTGGAGGAACGAAATTAACAGGGTGGAAGGGTACGGTAGTGGTCTCTATTATGTGCAAATTCCATGACCTTAGGTCAGTATCTTCTTCAAGGTCAAATAAGGTCACATTTGTCAACATTTTCTTGTTTTTCGTGGCTTGGCTTGTCATTGCTATGGATCGCTGTGATTGTGTTTAAGTGCTCCAAAACGGGCATCAGTGATGTTTTGGACATCACTAATGATGCAATACAGATGCTAGACCCGACATTTGACCTCAGGTCACCTATATAACAGCACTTTATCAGGTCAGTTACCTGTTCCAGTTACCGAAACCGGGCCGCCCGCCCGACTGCTCCGTCGGCATGAATAAAGTATGGAAACGCTTAGGTACACAATGACAAACAGTAGTGCATTTATGACAACATTCCAGTTGACCAAGTTTGGTTCCATTAACCCGTCATCAACTTGACCTGGCTTGACCTCGGTGACCTAACATGACCTTGAAACTATATAGCATATCAATATACATCAAACGGGTCGCTAGTGTTGCCAAGAACACTTCCCTTTTGCGGATATTCGGGAAGCGCATCAGTGCCGATTTTTGTGGTCTGGCGCTACGAATTTTGTATACTTTAACGGCCCCTAACTCGACAAATTTCCGGCCGATTTCGAATTTTCTTTCTTTAAACGACGCGCCGGTCATTTATAAGTAGGTATTCAAACCATGGCGTATATCCACCGGTAAAATCTGGAGTTATATACGAACAACCGGAGGGGTGGGCGGATTTCGCCCCCCTTCCAGTGCGCGTGTTAAGCGAGAAGTAAGCGGTAGTTGCTATGCCACCTATTGCATTAAGTCTAGTCGGTAAACGTCCCTCCCCGTGGCGGGCAATGAAGCTAGGGAGAGACTAATGCGCGACAACGTTGGGAGGAGTAATGAATTGTTACGCCGATAATTGTCCAAGATGACGAATCAAGATGTTCTGTGTTCATGTCATTCCGCCACTCCCCCTCCCCTCTAGGAACCGATCTTGCCTATATT
Organism: Ashinkailepas kermadecensis; assembly: GCA_034440615.1. NCBI lineage: Eukaryota > Metazoa > Arthropoda > Thecostraca > Neolepadidae > Ashinkailepas > Ashinkailepas kermadecensis. The sequence continues at coordinate 22,759 of JAOTOM010004896.1, read as the reverse complement.
TTGCACTAAAATTACATTTTCTCGAAGTCTAAGAAAATTTTGTAAAATACATATTGTCTCAAGCAGATCCTACGAATGTTGAAAATCTGATGCGTTTTTTAGCTCGAAGATTTGTGCTGAAATTTCCTCCAGCCCGGCTTCTGGGTCCGCCCCTGAGCGTGCAGTTTCACCACCTCGCTCGGCCGCATGCCGCGAACGCATCCATAAGTTGAATAGTCCTGCATTATCACATCACACCGTGCATGTAACGCTAAGGTTCGCGTCACAAGGCGGCGGCTCGTTGCAGGACCTGACTAATCTGGATCAAGCTCAAACCCGACTGTTGTGTTCCGATATTCCCAACTCTCTGCGTTAGCGTAGCCCACAGTCTAACAGTATGCCCTCTATTGCTCGTCACGTCAGCAGCTATGGATTGGCACCAGCGGAGAGGACTCGACGTCACCTGAGGCAGCATTATGTTACACCGGTAGGTGACCAATACTGATCGGCCCAACGGCATGGCATAAACCTACAAACCACAACATAACTGGATTTACACCCGATTACAATTTTCTCTAAAACAGCTTTTGTTTTCACAGTATTATCTATGATCCACGTATTCACTATTCCTTCATAGTACCGAGACGAAGTTGGGCCTCCCATATACTCGCTTGCAAATATTGAACTTTCAAGACCATTATGATCGTGAACATATGACCATTATGATCGATATGTTAAGATGGCCTTTCCTGATGAGGCATAAGGAGATTACCTAGAGATCTTATCGCGAAACAATATGCTAACCTCATAACGCAATGTATATTTTGTTTTGTAAAATATGTCTTTGGGGAGGGTGCCATGCCTGATTACGTCCAAATGAACATCTTGTTTCGAATCGCTATTCATTTTACCTTGAAAGGGAACTACAAATCGGGAGATATTTTTATGTAGTGTGAATATCGTGAGTAAAGCGTGCGAGGGATTCTCATATCTACACAAGTGTACCCTTAAGGTTAGGATTTGAAAATTAACTGAATGTCTACACAAATAGACGAACCTCAGCTTGCTTAGTATTAGCAATCATGAAGCGACCACCGCCGGAAGACAAAGAAAATGCAGTTTGAAAACGTCAAGAATGCCAAGCTTTGTTTGAAAGATTGTTCGAACCGGACTTTTTATGAAACGGATTGCAATGTTAATAGAATACGAATAAGTGAAAATTCAGCACATATAGCCGAAGTTCGGCAACACCCGGTCCGATTTCCTGATTCACAATTACGAATCCTTACTCGTAGCGGTTATCGGCATGCAGTACGATTCGAATGCCCAAAAGACAAATTGATGTTTACACGGGAACTCGGCGTTTTGCTCGATATCTGGAACCGTCGCAACATGACAAATACACTCCTCCGGTACAACATAAATAATATGACGTTACCATTATCAGCATGACCAGGCCCTGCCCCACATGGAGAACGCTTGGACGATAGCCACCAACATCCGCCGATCAGCTCCACCGGTACTCAGTAAGGGCCGTTCAGCAGAGACGCCACCAGCACCGGTCCGGTCATCTTCCCCAGTACCCAGAAGTGGCGGCTCGACAGAAACGCCACCAGCACTGGTCCAGTTAGCTCCCACGGTATTCAGTAGGAGCCGCTCGGCTCGTACACCACCAGCACCGTTCTGGTCAGCTTCCACGGTACTCAGTGGCGGCGGCTCGCCAGGAACGTCACCAGCACCGGTCCAATAAGCTCCCACTGTACCCAGTAGGGGTGGTTCAGCAGAGACGCCATCAACACGCGTGAAGTCAGCTCACCCCGGTACTCAGCAGAGGCCGATCAGCACGGACACGGCCAGCACCAGTCCGGTCAACTTCCACGGTACTCAGCAGGGACCTCCCGACTTGGACGCAACCAGCACCGGTCTGGTCAGTTCCCCCGGCACTCAGTGGAACCGCTTGACAGGGATACCACCAGCAACGGTCTGATCAGTTCCCCTGGTACCCAGTAAGGACGACTCGACAGGAACGCCACCAGCACCGGTCTGATCAGTTTCCTCGGTATTGAGCGGGAGCCGCTCGGCAGAGCCACCATCACCGGTCCGCTCAGCTTTCCCGCGACTGAGTAGGAACCGCTCGGCATAGACGCCACCAACAGCAGTCCGGTCAACTCCCATGGTACTGATACCCACCAGGGGCCGCTCGACAGGGACGCAACCAGCACCGACCTTGTCAGCTCCCCCGGTACCCGGTAAAAGCAACTCGGCAGGGACGTCATCAGCACCGGTCCGATTAACTCCCACGGTACTTAGTAGTGTCGGCTCGACAGAAACGACCCCAGCACCGGTTCAGTCAACTCATCCGGTACTCATTAGGAGCCACTCGGCTCGCACGCCGCCTGCACCGTTCGGATCAGCTCCCACGGTACTCGATAGGGATGCCAGCACGGGTCCAGTCAGCCCCCATGGTGCACAGTAGAGACCGCTCTGCTCGTACACCACCAGCGTCGCGCGGTCAGCAACCCCAAACTCAGCATGCGTCGCTCGGCAAGGATGCCACCAGCACCGGTCTGGTCAGCTTCCTCGGTACTCGGTAGGAACCGTTCGGTCCGTACGCCAATAGCGTCGGTCGGTCCACTCCACCGGTACTCAGTAGGGGTGGCTCAGCAGTGACACCACCAGCACCGGTCCAGTCATTCACGGTATTCAGGCTCGGCAGCGACGCTACCAGCACCGGTCCAGTCAGCTTCCGCGGTAGTCAACAAGGGCCGCTCGACAGGGATGCCACCTGTCGAGGGGTTTCGGACCGCAGGAGGGGTTTCGGTAGAGTGGGCCACCAGCACTGGTGCAGTCAGTTACCCTGCGCCCAGCAGGAGGCGCTCGATAATCCTTCAAACTTGACGTAGAGCTTAACGTGCTTCGAGGTGAAGTGGGGGACGGGTGAGGGAAGTTGAGCCTGTATCGTATCGTATCATATCGCATGTTTTTACATTGTGTCCGGCGCATTCGGGCTTTATCAATGCGTTGTTTAATACAACTAAGAATGGTTCTTAGATGCTCCTGGGTTTTAGACATTACGTGCAAATGACATTACAAATTAGGCATTAGACATTGTATGTCTAATGTTATTGACATGACATTAGACATTACGTGAAACGTTGAGTAATAAAATATAACCTTGTCATTACTTTTGGTATCAACCCAGCACCTCTTGGTATATTGAAGGTCGTATATTTTCTTCATACGTAATGTTTATGAATGCATGTCTTACAGTACAACTAGATGACACAGAGCTTGGTTAGGTTAGGTTAGGGTGTGGTCTTTGACTGTCAAGAATGGATTGAAAAACATAGTACATGATGGAAATTATTGCTGCTCCCCGCTACTGCGCAGTTCGGGTGGCAGCTGAAAAATGAAGGGCACCTGGTATTTCAGACAATTCTCCTCAGGTAGCAAATTGCGGTCGCACTAAGCAGGAGCTGATGTTGAAACAAAAATTTCACGATGCTCCGTGATCGTGATTTCGAAGTACTGAAACTGCGTTCCAAGGGAAGTATTGGACGTCCCCAGGGAATACACGTTGCTTGATGTCTTGCTACCTGATGTCACGCGCTAGACTCATAATCATTTAGTCGTGGCTGTGATGAACGACGGTACCGCGCAGGGCGTCTGAGAAGACGATGTCGATATGTGTGAAGCGGTCCTCGTATGTGCTGAATGGTAAGAATCCTACACACACGGTCCTCGGTATTCACACCACGGCACAGCTTACACACCGGCAGGGGCGGATGAAGGGAATTTTATTATTACCGTATTTGTATTCTGGAGACGCGCCATTTCTCCGGATGGGGTGCCATTTCTCTGCATGGGGTGCCTTTTCTACTCTGAGAGGCGCCTTCGGCTGAAAAACGCTATGAGCGAGGAAAGGAGCACACCCCCGCTGTTGTCCCCCCTGGTTGCGCCCGTGCGAAATCGGTCCTCGGTTATCGCATCGGTCCTCGGTATTCAGTTTCACTCTGATGGCCATCCACGATGCTTTTCTCCACAACCAAATAGGCAGTGCATGACAGGACATGTACGACTACGACCGTGCCAAGTCTGAACCTTGTCAGCTGTTGCCTTCACATGGTCCTCGGTAGTCGGTGACGAGTCAGAGTCCTCGCTTTGCACGCCTTACACGTATAGGTGTGTGTGTGTGTGTGTGTGTGTGTGTGTGTGTGTGAGTGAATTTGGTCAGCCTGCCACCGTGTGGTGATATCGGCTGTTTACGACACTTCATGGATGAGTTGAAGTTGGTGGTCCGGACGGTGCCGTAAGGTGTGTAGAGTGGGGGTAACGTCGGGTCATCGCCGTTGGTTTGAACATTGCAAGAACACACACACACACACACACACACACATATATATATATATATATATATATATATACGATTACACACTGCTTTGGCCCTTTTTTGTAAGTGCTTGTTTGGTCTTTTTATGTTTTTTTTTCCTGGTTTTGGCCTTTTAGTTTGTTTTGTTTTGTTTTGTTTTTTTTTTTTTTTTCTTCTTTTTTAAGTATTTTTTACACATCATGGGTAGAGTAGGGAGAGTCTAGGTCAGAGGAGTTGTTAGGATGTTGTTCAGTGTCGAGAGGTTTTGGCGCGAGTGTGTTGTTTCATGTTGGTAGAGGTGGTGTTTGTTTTGTTGTTTGCTCGTGTTGTAGGTGCATGGGTAGCGAGTGATGTGGTCTGAGTTGTTGTCGTCGTCTGAGTCTGTGAGTGTCTCCAATTCAAAGCTTCCACCGAGGGCAGGCCCTGTCCGGGAGGTGTGGTCTCCGTCGCAACCGACTCAGCGCTGTGTGCTGGTAGTGCATGTGTTTATGTCGTGTGGTGCGGCACAGTTTGCGCAGGTTGGTTTGGTGTCGTGGCACCCCGCCCTCGAGTGTCCGTACCGCTGACAGAACTGACAGCGTCGAGGGAGGGGTGCTCGTGGCGTGTCCTTGTATGTAATGTAGCCGGCTTTAACGTGTGTGGGTGGCTGTCTTGTGGTGAAGGTCAGAATGAGGGTGTGTGAGTCTTGTTTGTCTGGTCGGGCATGTGGCCTGTAGACGGAGGAGATCCCTGGCTCTCAAACCTGAGAGCCAGTTCCTCCTCCGCCATCCAGGCCACCTCCCGAGCGTATATCATGCCCTGTGATGTGTTGAGGTGTGCGGCTGGTGTTATGGTGATTGGTATAGCAGTGATGTCTGTAATGTGTGTCAGTATGTCTGCGTCGTGGGAGTTGTATGCTTGAATGAGAAGTGCCCCTGATCGAATTTGGTGTGCGTGTAGGGGTTGTCGCGTCCGACGGGTGATCTCCTCCTCCACCGTCCAGGGGGTCAAGGGAGCCCATGGGCTCGCCGTCATCCCGGCGGCAGAGGAAGAAGTCACCCGTCGGCGTGTTCAGTGTGGTGTCCATGTTTGGTGATGGTCGTGGGTCGAGGGTTTGACGTTGTGGTCAGGAGAGAAAGGTGTACACGTGTTACACAAACGGCGGAGTTGGGGGGGGGGGGTTGGCGGCACCGCCGGACCAACCTGTAGACGAGTTGAAGGTGCAGAGCAGTCTTGAAGTTGATGATGAAGAGTAGCTATAAGTCGGAAGTGAAGATATCGAGTTAATGGCAGGCTGGTCTAGCGAGTAGTAGTCGGTTGGGTTGGGCGGCCCAGCTGGCGTTGTCGCGGCTTGCTGCACGCCTTCGGCGCCACCGAGCTTCTGTTGTGCCCGCGGTGCTGCTGCGAGCACCTTGGTGGTGGCCCTTATGTGGTGCCAGCGGCGTCGAAGCCTTTGGTGGTGTCCGGCTTCGCAGCGGTATGTGGCCAACTGGCATGATCTTGGGTTTGCTTCGAGAGGTTTTCGGTCTCGTTTGTTGCTTCGTTGTTGCTTGGTTGCTTGGTTGCTGTTGCTGTTGCTTGTGAATTTCGAATTTCGTGATTCTTTGGTGCACTACTCGAAAAAGTATTATTTTTCAGGCCGACTGGGACCCGGTTCGCTGAACCACATCTGGTGCCAAATCATACCCAAGGACACGTGACTGTGCACGTCTGTGTCTGGATGGATGGACGGATACGGGAATGGTGTTTTGCATCGGATCGACGGGAGGCAGGCCGGACAATCACACAGCGAGGTGCTGGAACTGGCAGGAATACACAATGGCCATGCAATCCCTTGCAATGACACAATATAAATATGCTGAAAAAAGCTTTCACACACTATTGATTATTGCTTTCTATTGCTTTTTGGTCAGATTCTGATCAGATCAGTTCAGAATGACCTAATCAGACCGACCAGGTGGGGGTGCCTGCTTGGGTGTTTTACAATGCTCTCGTATTCCATTGACGGGGCTCATAGTCACAAGGTTTGACCCCGGACTGTCGTATTCATGTGGCATGGACATAACCACCAGGTCACCGTCTGGCATTGGCTTGGTTGAAAAATTGGCGGGAGGCCCATGTTTGAGTTAGTGCACCGGTGACATTTGAAATCGTCTTACTTTACATTCGACACCATGGTTTCATCATAAGTTTGTTATTGAAGTGGGATGCAGCGCCTAATAACGTGCGATAATGTGTGACAAAGAAGTGTTTCGCGATGCCAGTTGTCTGCAAAGTAGGAATAAACTCCTATAAAAGGTTGTGGATATGTTTTGTGTTCACAGGTGTGTCTGCCCTCGCTCCAGGAGATGCGCCCCGAAGAGCAACAGCCGTACCAGTTCATGCACAACGCCAGCGTCCACACTGCCGCCGTGGTCCGTCGATGGTTCAACAACCACGCACGCATGGTGAGATATACCGTAACACTGAGTGACTTCCTTCAGTTGTGACGTTCCCAGGAAGGGTGAATAATCATATTCATTTGAGGGCACAGCTGCTTCTCGCTGCAAAACTAGGTGACCAAATGTTTGCTTGCTCCTCCAAGCGGCACTGTCAGCTCAGTTGTTTAGAGTGGCGGACTGCATTTGTCTGTAGGAACTGACAAGTAGCTTGGCATCGATAGTACAAGGCATGGACCCTGTAAACCCACCCACGGCAAAACTAAACTATAGGTGACATCATGTTGCATTTTGCATCATGCATTTTGTTTACGAATCGTTGCAACAAACGACAAATACCTACATGGAGAATTGGAGCACTTGCTCCTATCTTGACAAGTTGCCGAATACTCCACTGAGGGTGGAAATGCGTTGAGATGGACACTCAAAGTATATAGCACAATCAAAGCATTAATATGTAGACAGGAGGATGTTTTGCAGCGACTTATTAGACGGAATGGCGACGACTAAATTCACCCCGGTAAACGACAGAAGCTCCTGCAGGGCTTCCAGCCACAACATTGCGGTTCTCTGGTGTAAGTAGGAATCTTGGCCGATTCTATTATTTCTCTTTTCGCCAGCTGGCTTTATCGTCTGATACACACCAAACCGTATATTGCCTTGACCGAACTGCGAGCAGTGACGCACCTTACCGATTCAGTTTTATACGCCGATGTAATTCGTGGAAAGTCCGCCATAAATGAACACATGTGAAAGGAAATATATACACATCGCCGCCATACTTCACCCTGCACTTTTTCAGACTTCTGTGGAGCGCGAACTGATGTTTCCGTTTTGTTAGGTTGGGCACTTCGAGCGCGAACTGATGTTCACTATCTGGATTAAATTATCCAGATAGTGTCATGGCTGCTTCAGAAGTCAGCCTGTCCCTGCATCCCAGAACATGGTATGAGGTATCCATCTAGAAGATACAGCAATGTTTACGCTGAGTTTGCCACGAAGTAAAGCATCATGTTCAAAACATCCGCAATCGCTTGGATACATGCGCGGAGCACGCCCTTGAACAGGGTAGTTGCGGATCGCTTAAACTCTGCGACGTCTACAGTCAAGTCGGAATTCTGATCCATGGCGACGAGGGCATCCCGAACAGGAGACGGATAGAATGCAGTACGCCATGGCTTAAACATGGTTACCAAATCACCCGACGTAAGACGTCCGTCTTTGTTCGCGTCCATCACGACGAACATGATCTCCAGGGCGTCTGGATTGTCCTTGTTGGCTGCGAAGGCCACCACCGCCAGACATAGGAGTAATAGGATCCGCTGGAGCATGCTAGCTCTGTGGGTTGGCTGTCTGACTGTCGACTTGATCGTGTGAGAATTTCGTTGAAGCGATGTCTTAAGTACTAGCCAACGCCTTTTTTGGAGATGCAGCAACGGAGTGGCCAGGTGCAGCAACAAGTGCGCTTTCATGTTTTGCTGAAGGTGAAGAGGCGGGCTTATTCAGCTTGTTATTGTTCCCCTTGTCAGATGCTCTACATCAACATGGACTCAATGCGTCGCGTCTTTCGAACAGACGTCGGGAGCAAGAAACCTGGTGGAATATTTTTGTGCGAGAGACCTCGTTCTTGTGACGTTCTGTTTATTTTCGAAGGTGTGTTATGTTCCCTTTTTCCGACGCTTTTTACATTAATCCGATGCGCCATGATGACACTTCTGGTGCGTGTGCATCACTAGCACGTGGGCACGCATACCTTCCGAGCTTAGTACCGTTACGGGCTGTGACTGCCGGGACGGTCACGCTCCTCACAAGAGAGAGAGAGCATTCCGGCGGAGCTGTCCCGGCCAGGTGGTGAGGACCGTCATCCCGTCAGCAGCAAGCAGTGTGACGTCACATGTCTTCAACAGTGGTGTTAACGACATGCTCGCCGTCGATACCGCCAGTGCGGTGACCCGAAGTGCCGTTGGTGCTGTCGTAACGGCAGTTCGGATAGCTTTCATAGCAAACGTCCAGTATCGGTTACGGCCATTGTCGTAGCTGTTATCGCCGTGGTCGCCAGGATTCCCCACATTTGCCGACTCCAGAAACACAGTCTCCAACTCCGTGCGACTCAAACAGCGCTTAACAATGGTTTCCCAAGGCCAGCCTGGACGGACGAATCAGACGCTCCCATGGACCACGGCACGCGCCCGGGACCCACTATCCAAAACGCACCTCTGATGTTGGAGAGCAGAATAGACACTCCCCTGTGTTTCAAGGTCAAGTGTTGTTCTCGAACCAACAGTTCGGCCGAGCGGCCACCAGGTGGCAGCACCGGGTGTTTGTCATCATGGGACAGGTCTGACAACTGCAACCTACCTCGGACATGGAGCAGTCCGCCCTCGTCCAAAAAGGGGCGCTGGCCGACGTATCGAGGAATTGCACAGGTCTACCAAGCTTCAGAGCTCCAAGCTCCAGAGCTTGCACCTCCTCGAGATGCGCCTGGAGGTGCGTGTGTACGAAGATAAACTTCCTGGCGAGTCATCTCGTCGGGAATTAAGTCAGACTCACTGCACTTTTTATTTTTAGCCTTTGTCCGGATTGCACTTTACTTCCGCATATCGTCACACATCCCAGGCGAGCACATTTATATATCGAAATATTCACTTTGCACAGGCGGTTGCCACCTATTCGTAAACTTTTGCATTGATTCGTTCTTGAATGGAGCACATTTTTCGATTTCATGCATTGTCCTGATCCTTCCCATAAATTCCGCCAGAAACACATTTCCATATTCCCGTATTTTCAAACCTAGTATGTACTGCTTTGCGAGCAATAGCACAAAGTTGACAATGTCAGTTGCGCATATACATCCGAACAGTATGTGCTTTATGCATAGATTAGGGCTCGTTTCAGTGTTTAAACACAATTTGAGCTTCAGTGCATTCCAAAACTGCGACACCGTTTTGCAATCCGGTATGAAACGTGTGATAATATCGATGTGTGAACAAAATTATCAGTCTGGCAACTCACTAATTGTTCGGTGGTGTAGGAATTTTTGCGGGCAAGCAAATATATTTATTATCTGGACATGCATATTTTATATTTTCGTTGATTTTGTACATTTAAATGGGAGAGCATAGATTTTGTCCCATGTTTGCCCCTTGCAATTAACAAAAATTTCCCTTCCATTTTATTTCACATCCTGGTGTTACTGTATTCGACAGCAGGATTCCATACATGACGGAACATGTCATTTCATTCGCTTCTATTTCTTTTCCGTCATGTCTAACGAATTTCATTGTTCATTCATGTTTTCATTCCTTGTCGTGGGAGGCAATGAGTAGTAATTATGCAATCTGAACAATTTTTCCATTCGTGGGGAATAGCATGCAAGAGATACTGGTGCATATATTGGGACACTTTAATATTTTGACATCGGGCCACTAATGTGCTATGTTCTACGCTGTTGCCATGTTCGAACAAATCCCCTATACTCTTACTTCCACTGTATGGTTTAATCATGCGGTTTGGTGAGGACTGCAGGACAATGGGTATTTAACAACATGCAAAAATTGCACAAAAACCACCAAGGTAATTTTTGTAAAGATTAAGAAGCCGGTGCGATGGTTTTCAGGGTTCTGCTTGTATAGATCATATATCTCACACAAGTTTCCAAAAACAAGCCTTTTCTTAACTCTACTTTGGGTTCCATCAGCCTGCCGCACCGTGGCACATTCGGTCTTGCCGAGACATATGCGGCTGATCCGGTTCGACTCATAAAACAGTTTTATCTTTACCTTTTCTGCGACCGACACCCTCAGACATTTCCTCGCTTCACAGGCAGCAAGGTCAGCGAGAGTGAGCAGTGAGCAATGGGCACCCAAACACGGTGCCACCCCTTGTTTGTGCCCTTCCTGATATTTCTCTACATTCGCAGATTTTTATTCTCGCGATGCAATGAATGGCTGTGCGAATGGTTTATCGGCTATCAGAACGTGATAACTATGCTGTGGATGATCCAGTCGCCTTGTACAATGCACTTTTTCAAATGGTATTGTGCCTGTCCCGAAAGTTAAAGTAGGTCACGTCACCTTAAGTCACAATGTCACGATTTCAAATAGCCCGTAAACGAAAATTCCGAAATGGCCAAAAGATGAAGTAGTCTATTGTGAGTTAACCGACATATACTTTTGCACAATTCGGATTGTTCTTCATTGAATCGAAGATCTCAAAAGACACGCTTGAAAGGTGACATCTAAAAAATGCGCGAGGCTATAACTCCCTAACCGTTGACTTGATCTTTCTAAAAATGTCGCAGCGGCACATCAGATTATCCCACACAATTATATTCCTTAAAATGTTAAATATTGGGTGTAATTTGGCCCTTTCGCGTGTCGATTTGTCGTGGAATGGGTCCGCAGCCAAATGTGGAGAAAGTACAAAGTCGACAAGCGCACCACTCAACGCATCGTAAAGCAAAATGTCAAACCAACCGACAAGTCTGACAAACTACAACTCTGCGTCTATTACAAGAGCAAGGACATCGGCAGCCGGGCAGTGAAAAACGGCCCAGCCACAGCAGCAATCAGCTTCGACGTACCAATGTAATCTACAAACTGTATCATATCATCCACGTACCAATGTAATCTACAAACTGTATCATATCATCCACGTACCAATGTAATCTACAAACTGTATCATATCATCCACGTACCAATGTAATCTACAAACTGTATCATATCATCCACGTACCAATGTAATCTACAAACTGTATCATATCATCCACGTACCAATGTAATCTACAAACTGTATCATATCATCCACGTACCAATGTAATCTACAAACTGTATCATATCATCCACGTACCAATGTAATCTACAAACTGTATCATATCATCCACGTACCAATGTAATCTACAAACTGTATCATATCATCCACGTACCAATGTAATCTACAAACTGTATCATATCATCCACGTACCAATGTAATCTGTATCATATCATCCACTCACGAAGATTGCAGACTTCACCGCGAAGATTACATTGGCATTACAGCTACCCTATCTCGCCGTCTCTTGATGCACCTACAGCGACAGAGCGCCAGGAGAGAGCGCCATCGCAGCACATGCTCCAAGAACACCAACAGCGACTAACACCAACAACACCAACAGCGACTAACATCAACAGCACCAACAGCGACTCCAAGAACACCAACAGCGACTAGCAGGAGTAGATCTGTCACGCAACACCGTTATTCTAAGAGCAACATTGGACAAGCCACGTCTGAGAGTTACCGAGGGCCGAGGAAATTATAATCCGAAAACAAGAACCTACCCTGAACGTGCAGACACGATTACGCATAACACTTGAAATAATTAATAATGTCATCCGGTGAACAGTTGCACAGCGTGTGCTATGCACGTGGTGCATGTTCACAAATTGCAGGCCAGATTAACATTTATTTCCAGAAGAGCTTGCGACAGCCGACAACAATAAGTGTGATCTTTCATTTAAAAATGCTTTGCTACTGAACATATTTTGTATTACATCAGTATGTACGGTGATAGCTGGATGAAAGTAGAAATAATCTTTTGAAAATGATGAAAGTACGCCGACACGTAAATCATGAACGAACGACATCGGGCGAAAAACTTATGACCTAAATGAAGAACAGAGACGAACAACCCGGGAGCTGGAAAGATCTACGATAAAGCTTTTCGAAGCTTTATCTGTGATCGTATAGGATGGAGCGAGCTTTCTTCTGAAACTGGGCACTCTCTTTCTGTGCACTTCCTATTGGTACCGATTGGGATGTCACTGCATCGTCTAGAAGAGCATTCATTTTTGACACATAGTCACTTTGGTTTAGAACTACCACTCCTCCGCCCTTGTCTGCTCTTGTTATTAGTATCTGATGGTCATTGCCGAGTTCTTTCAGAGCTTTCAAATATCTTCGTGGGAGGGATGGCTGTCTTGTGGCCGATAACGCCGAACAACAGGTGGTGAGTCCTTGGATGAAACCCTTGTCGATATCACTGTCAGAATACCACTGGTTGTGAGTTACGGATTTCAGATAGTTGTCTCATTCATTCAGTGTCAACACATGCGAAGTGCTTTATGATTGATGTCTCATGACCTGTGTTCGAATTGGGAAGGAAGAGAGGGGGAAAAAGTAAAGGGAAAAAGAAGAAGAGGAGAACTGAAAAAAGAAGAAAACAAAAGAAGAAAACGACGACAAGTGCCAAATACTCCCATGCCTGTAAATTGTTCATAGCTTGAGAAAGGCGTGAGCCGAAACGTTGTGAATAAAGCTATGCTCCCATTGTTCTGTGTTTTAACAATTTGTCATTCCATCTTAACTAGTACAAGTATGTCTTACAGTAGCAACGGCGAGCATAGTGACATTGTGTTACAAGAATTTCACCTGCGGCATAAGATTACCAGCACCAAGAACAGAATTCAATTTCTATCAAACTGTATCTCCGAACAAGTCCTACCAAGATCTGCACCAGCACAACTGCATTCGGTGGGTCATCCATTCTCTGCCTGTGCTCGGGCATATCTGGAGGACGGGATTGCCGACTTAAGAAACCATCGTCGAGTGCTTGAGAGCCGCATCAATGGAGTTCACCTTCCACACCATCTAGTGGTAAGATTACAGCGTCAGGACTCTGAACAAAAGCGTAACCACCAGACCAAGCTGGTACGCCTGATGGAAAGCAGCCCATGGAAAGACTCTGGTAACCGTGACTTGATTACCAACCTTTCGGACCGCGATCTAAGTTCGGTAGAAACAGAAGCCTTATCATTCGGCCTCAATTTCGCTGTCGGATCTCACAAACCAGACTATCTGAAATCCGTAACTCACAACCAGTGGTATTCTGACAGTGATATCGACAAGGGTTTCATCCAAGGACTCACCACCTGTTGTTCGGCGTTATCGGCCACAAGACAGCCATCCCTCCCACGAAGATATTTGAAAGCTCTGAAAGAACTCGGCAATGACCATCAGATACTAATAACAAGAGCAGACAAGGGCGGAGGAGTGGTAGTTCTAAACCAAAGTGACTAGGTGTAAAAAATGAATGCTCTTCTAGACGATGCAGTGACATACCAATCGGTACCAATAGGAAGTGCACAGAAAGAGAGTGCCCAGTTTCAGAAGAAAGCTCGCTCCATCCTGAGAAAATCAGTGAAAGGAAAAGGACTTCTACACCTAATAGAAGAGTCCCCAAGGACGCCTTCCATGAGAGGTCTACCAAAAACTCACAAATCTGATGTACCCATGCGTCCAATTGTTTCAGGTATAGGAAGTGCTCCACATAAGCTGGCGAAAAAACTAGCAAAACCTTTGTCAGAAATGCTAGGGCAGATAAGCGATAGCCACCTAAGGAATTCAGGCGACTTACTAGGTAGAATCCGAGATATAGACTTCACCAGAAAAAAGCTGGCAAGCTTTGACGTGAAATCCTTGTTCACGAATGTCCCTATCGGGGGAGCCATGGAAGCGGTTTCTAGGGCCTTAGACAAGTCAAATAAATTAGAGCTTCTAGTTCCAAAGAGTCATTTCATACAGCTCGTGCGTACATGTGTGGAATTTGGAGCACTACAGTTTCAGGGGGAAGAACATCGGCAAATCAACGGCCTCACCATGGGCTCACCATTGAGTCCAGTTCTGGCATGTTTGTTTATGGAAACCCTCGAGGCGGACAATTTCAAATCTATGATTGGCCCCAACTCCCTCTGGCTGAGATACGTAGATGACATATTGGTGATTGTTGATCAAGACACTGATCTTGATGCGGTCAACACAAATATTAACGCGGTACATCCATCGATTCAATTCACGTTAGAAAAGGAAAAAGAAAAAGATAATGAGGCTGAGATTCCTTTCTTGGACACACTGAGCAAACGCTATGACAGCAGATGCACATTTTCAGTGTACAGAAAGCCCACTAACAAAAACGATATTTTGCACTACTTCTCGGGTCACAGCCATGAAACAAAAACGGGGGTCCTAATGGGCTTTTTCTTAAGGGCTCATAGAATATGCAGTCCTGAGTGCCTCGCAGAAGAATTGATTTTCATCAAGGAGTCTTTCAAGTTGCTGAAATATCCAGAGGGTCTGATAGTGAAGTTGCGCCAAAAAGCGAAAAAAGTGATGTGCATGACAAAGGCCAAGCAACGAGTTTTGACGAAAAGGTGCATATCAGTACCGGAAACACAGGGAGCAGTCACCATCTCCCGATTCACAAAAGACAAAATCAACATCAGTCTCTCAGCAGGGGTCAAAATCAAAGACATAGTCATGAAAGGGGTCCGCAACGTGAACGAAAAAAGCGTAGTCTACAAAATTCCTTGCGCGGGAGAATGTGGAAAAAGTTACTATGGGGAAACGGGACGGGGGATAGGGGCTAGAATTAGGGAACATCGTTCAGACCTCAGATACCATAGAATTTCTAATGCTATGGTGGTGCATGTTGATGAAGAAGACCATCTCCCAAATTGGAAAGAAGCATCTGTTCTTAGTGGTGGACTTGGGAAGAGGTGTGGGAAGACAGTGGAATCCGCGTATATTGCCACACGTGAGAATATCAATGGTGTTTCTGGTAGTTTCAAAATTGCAAGTGTTGTAGCGGAACTGATTGTGGAACATATTGAAAAAGGATAGGTTATACATCACTGTCGTACTTATTTGGTCGTTTCCAATGTACTGTTTTCACTGTCTCATTCATTCAGTGTCAACACATGCGAAGTGCTTTATGATTGATGTCTCATGACCTGTGTTCGAATTGGGAAGGAAGAGAGGGGGAAAAAGTAAAGGGAAAAAGAAGAAGAGGAGAACTGAAAAAAGAAGAAAACAAAAGAAGAAAAAGACGACAAGTGCCAAATACTCCCATGCCTGTAAATTGTTCATAGCTTGAGAAAGGCGTGAGCCGAAACGTTGTGAATAAAGCTATGCTCCCATTGTTCTGTGTTTTAACAATTTGTCATTCCATCTTAACTAGTACAAATATATATATATATATATATATATATATATATATATATATATATATATATATATATATATATATATATATATATATATATATATATATATATATATATATATCTATATGTATATATATATATATATATATATATATATATATATATATATATATATATATATATATATATATATATATATATATATATATATATATATATATATATATATATATATATATATATATATATATATATATATATATATATATATATATATATATATATATATATATATATATATATATATATATATATATATATATATGAATATATATCTCACAACAATTGTGAACTGTCTAGTGTCATCACCTATCCGATACTGCATAACGGCACATGACAGGCGATGTCACAGACGAACTAGAATGATTGTCGGCTGATGGACTCGCCGAACGTCACTTGCTGTGTTTGTTGAAACACACCATGGTATTAACTGATAAACTGTTGCACCAGGCAAGCTGGCGTAACAGTTTATCAGCCAGCAATCTGTAAGACAGCGTAACACGCGCCAAAACAAACAACTAAACATGTGGAATATCCGAATGTCATTAGGGAGTACCATTTGCATACAGCTAACGCGCTGCTTTTAACACACTGCTATCGAACATGCAAGCACAAGCTTAAGGAGTGCCTGGGTTAAGGGTATGACCCAAGGCAGGACCATAGGGTACCTATGCGTGATCGTGGTGTGGTTTGTGTGTACGTGACTTTAATATCCGGATGATTCCCGGTGTACTTTACTCACAGGCGCGAATGAAGGTCCACTGCATGTGTGGATGCGTTTTTAATATATATATATATCATTAGGCTTAGCTTTACTTCGTGACTCAAAGCTACCCTAGCTGATCTTAGGATAGGCATATGGATATGCTCATGTTGAATGGGTGTTTACATTTGCATGCAAATACGGTGAGATGTTCCAATACGTAATGTACTGTAGCAGATGCAACGGGCAATTTTGTCACCTTTTAGCCTCATATGAGGTAATTTAGAGCTTAGCCGTGCATCGTATTTCATACAAAGCAAAAATAACGACATGGTCTTTTGACCGAACGTGACTTGTCTTGCTTGGAATCGACGGCTCCCGAATTATTCAATTGGATCGTTATGAGTATCAAAAAGTGGATACTAAAATCTTCTTGCCGTTTTCGAGTCCCATAATACCATATGTTAGTGACAACGTGGGTTCCACAGGCAGAAAAACTCTAAATTGAACAGAATTGTAACATTGTCGGTGCCCTATGTAACACGCGTCCAGGACTTCTGGACGCGTCACATGATCTAGCACCATTCGTGGGGCCAAGATCTTGGCTGATGTTCAGCCTGCTGGACAACAGTGGGGCTTGGTTGAAAAACCATCCCAGCCAGTGGGCAGATGACGATGAGTATGTTCGAATGGAGAATGAAATGCAGCAGTTGTCAGTCGTGAACAGGGGTGTCGATTTTGAAAAACATTGGGGGACCGAAGTGCCAAAACACTAGACACCCCCCCACAAAAAAAACTCATCGGATTTAGCCCACTATATTTTCAGATCTCAGAAATTCTGATTTCTTATTCGACGATGTGTATGTTTATGTTTATTCAGCATCCTCACCGACGGGGAAAATCGCCCAATAACTGGTGAAGTCACATAATTAAAAGAGCAGTGCTCAATACATTTCAACAAAACAACTCTTGGTTGGTCATTGGTTCTACGACACGTCGACCGTTGTGTCATATAGCGTCGCCAATCTCTCACGCCGATTGGTCGCGGGCGAAGAGTAGCGACAGGTGAGACTCGAACTCACCAACATAACAACTCTGAGTAATAGCATGCGACTGCAGTGCCATATAGTAGGCTCGGATCTATCGTCACCGTCACCGTCACTGTTACCCTCCTCCTCACTCCACACACCAACAAACACACACCGGCTTAAATAATAATACTTCAGCGATCAGATGCAGGCTAAAACACACCGGCATTGATGAAGCATCAGAGCACAGCAGACCTGAACGGCAATGACGATGGGTGAAAGTATTTCCTTGGTGCCTAACGTTAGGGAGGGGAATTTTTCCCTTTAGTACGCCACTGCGGCTGCTCAACGTGTTTTTTTCCGCAGATTGCACGATCGAGAGTAGAAAGGCCCTACGGATAATTTTATTTCGGGACCCATTCTTAATTTTCCGGTGCTCTGGTCGATTCGAACGAGTCTCCTTGTAGTTTTTGTGGTGAAGTATATTTTTATAAGCCCCTGCAGGCTATTTTTGGAACCCGGTACGATTTTTCTGGCTCTCGGTGCGTTTTTTTCCGGTACCCAAACAGGTTTCTTTTCCGGCGTCCGACGACTTCTTATTTTGTGGATCCTTGACGCAATTTTTCCGTCCGCAAGGTGACATTCCGGGTATATATTGGTACTTGGGAAGCCAGCTGCAACTTGTGGGGCTCCGGCACGACGTTTTGGCCCCAGTGAGATTTTCAAGAGAAGCGGCGTGAATTTGTTTTTGTCTAAGTGCGATTTTTGGGGCCCCGTCGTCACTTGTTGGGATCCCTTGCGGTGGCTACGACACGTTTGTGGGGGCCCAACAAGTTGTGTGGGCTTTTGGAGCTATTGTTGAGATCCCAGATTGATTGTCCGTGTCCGGACTGTTTTTCATTCACCCGGCTTCATTTGTTGGGTGATCTCAAGGAGACTTTTAGAGCCCCGGTGGGACCTGTCAGGCCTCTGGCGTGATTTTCAGGGGCCCGGGTGATAATTCTTAATACCCCAGTCTCGGCGTGATTTTCAGGAGGCCCCGGCCCGACCGTTTGTGGCCCCCGTCGTGATTTTCTTGAATCCCGGCACGACTTGTTTGCGGCCCCAACGTGATTTTCAGGGGCCCAGGTGCAAACTTTTGAGGCCCCAGCGTCATTATCGGGGCCCCTGCGCTACGTTTGGGGGCCCCGAATGTGATTTTTCTGAGTCCCGGTGCGATTTTTGGTCGACCGAGTGAAATTCTTAGGGAGCATAGCGCATTTTTTCATAAGCTCGGCGGACTCTTGGAGGCCCC
Source organism: Ashinkailepas kermadecensis (assembly GCA_034440615.1). Lineage (NCBI taxonomy): Eukaryota > Metazoa > Arthropoda > Thecostraca > Neolepadidae > Ashinkailepas > Ashinkailepas kermadecensis. The sequence goes on along the minus strand of JAOTOM010004896.1, from coordinate 3,934 downwards.
ACAACCTATCAGGATGGGGGGGTGAGGGAACTTCCCACAATTCCCCCTCCCCATTCGGTATGTCACTGTGCCATGCAATGATGCAACATAAGAATCCAGGAATAGTTCATCTGTTTCATCACACATGCGATTTCAACTCCCCAGTTATCCAGACAGTTTGAGGAAAGTCAAACATCTGCTACATGGATCAGCAAGGATGGATTGTAAGGCAACATGGATACCATGGAATTCCGGTCAGAGTAGTTATGCTACAATACATACCTTCTTCAACACACTGCTTTGGAGAAGGATCAGCTCCTGAAGTTTGGTCAGGGTTGGAGTTGGAGGTGGATGGAGCAACACTGTGAAGGACATACCATATGGTTCAAGAGACTTGTTTCCATTAACAATACAGGGGATGAAGTAACATTTTCATTGACTTCTATGGTTTTCATTGGCTTCATTGACTTCTATGGTGTCCTGAGTAAGCAGGACAATCGAGATGGGTTTCTGTTATATGCATTTTTTTTTTTAAAAATAAGTTTCATCCGAGTTCTTGTTGGGCTGGCTTTATGAACCAGGGTCGGATTGCTAAGCAGAGCTTGTTGCGTGAACCCTGGCCCCACCACCCGATTCATTAATTCAAGTTAAACGGCAGAATTTTGACCGAAAGTTTAACGTGCCGTCAATGCACCGACACAGCCGCCCGGTATAAACAATGTTATAATGTAGCTTTTATACCCCAGTGAGAATGGTATGGATTCACTCATCAGTGAATTTGCAAACATACTGATGTATCAGTTAACACCAATGCAGGGAGCTATGTGATCAACATGGTCTGTGCCCTAAAGCCCAAATAACTAAGTAACAATGCAGGGAATCTGCTGCATAACAGTTTGACCATAAATTAGCCATGATATATGGCATCATACTTCCCATGCTATTTACAATAGTGAGCTATATTTTGTGTACAAACATCAGGACATTATAAATGTTAATTAATGTTACACACATCAGTTCCTAACAAGTGTCAGCAATACATTTCCTTCATGTGCTTTAAACATGATTCAAGAAAGCACTGTCATCGATTTTAAACTTGCAAAAAGAGTGGGCCGCCTGGTATTTTGAGTGCTATTTGAGTGAATTTGCTGTCTTGTTAGTGAACTGACCACTTATTGAGATATATGTACTTTAACTTTGCCTGCTTCCATCATGAAAATTTGTCATTTTCCAGTACATCAGAAATCATCAGAATAACTTCTTGTCTACAAACCGGTGTATGTATTTCTATGAATTTCTCATATTTATTAACACAAATGATGTAGATCTGATCTGCAAATTTATAACTCAGAAAATGTTATCAGCACAGGATTCCATTCCTGAAAATATTGTACTTTCAAAATGTTATTGTTCTTTGTGAACCAATAAGTGCAATGCTCTCATGCAGCATGCAGATGGAGGTTCATCACGTACACCAGGTAGCACAAAAAGAGATATTATTGCAGTCTAAGGTAACCACAAGACATGTTTTACACCCATTTTTACCTCCACGAATCATTCAAAGGAGCTAGGTTTTGTCTAATTGCGTTAGGCTAGGCTTTTGTTGTAAGTTAGTAAATGGAAAAAAAAATCTTCAAAAAACGGTTCAAGCTAGATTAGGTTACGTTAGACTTTTTAAGTTCAAAATGTTTCAGAAAAAAGAAATTGGGGGGGAGAATTTGGCATAAAAATAATCATTTCTTGCATGGAAGTCTAGGCTAGGTTAGGTTAGGTTGTTACATTTTTTTTCATCTGAACATTATTTTTCATCCTATATTACTCAAATCCAAGCCCCCTTTTCCACGTTATTTTTCCTCACAAATGAAAAGTGTGCACCTGCAGAGGAAATGAGCGGTTACATCATGTTCAGCACATTAACAAACACTGCATTAAAAAATAAATTAGAAGAAGTCTGAGAGTACCATGAGCTGAAATATTACCCAAAAAGCCAGGTATTATCACAGTTTAAGGTAACCACAAGATAAGTTTTACACACATTTTACCTCCATGAAGCATACAAAGGGGTGAGGTTTGTCAGGTTAGGTTAGGCGTTTGTTGTAAGTTATACAAAAAATCATTTGTTGGTAAATAATTTTTGTTAATGATTTTTCTACAAAAAATAATAAACGGTTCAGGCTAGCTTAGGTTAGGTTTTTTTAAGTTGAAAATATTTGAGAAAATGCCTCGAAAATTTAAATTAAAAACAATTAATTTCTTGTATGGGAAGTTGAACTATGTTAGGTAAGGTTATCATACATCTTGAACATTATTTGTATGCTATATTTCCTTACTCCACACCCTTTTTTGGTGTTATTTTTTACTCCCAATTGAAAGGCATGCATTTGCAGAGGAAAGGACATTAAATGTGTGCTTTTATGTATTTTTTTGTTAATATTTTTATATTTAAATTTCCAATGCGATGTTTATGAATGTAACTAAGCTGATGGCACTACTCAGTTTCTGTGCAAATGCTTACTTTCCAGGTTGTGAGCAAAATAACATTAAAAATGGGCTTTGAGTTAGGTAACATAGCAATTAAAAGAAATACATTAAAAATTCAACATAACCTAATGTAACCTAAGCTGACCTTGGAGAAAACAACTATAAAAACAAGATTGGAAAAATATCTAGCAATTTATTTTATTGAAATTTTACAAATGAAAAACCTAACCCAACCTAATCTAACCAGAATTATTGTGCTTTAAGGTGGTAACAAGGCAAGTTATTACACATTTGCCTCCATAAAGCAAACAAAATGGGCTATGTTTGGTGATGTTAGATTAGTTTAAGTGTTTTAAGTTCGACATTTTTTGCAAAAATTGTTCCAAAATTTGAAAGAAATAGATCTTTTTTCTTTAAAAGCAGCTTATGTTAGGTTAGGTTAAATTGGGTTAGGTTAGGTTAGGTTAGGTTAGATTCGGGTTAATTTTTTATTGTAAAAAAAATACATTGCTTGAAATTTTTACAACTTGATGTTTTGGTTTTGTTTTTCTCCAAGGGAGGTTAAGCTAGGTTAGGTTAGGTTATGTTGCATTTATTTTATTTAAAAAAAATACTTTACCCTATGTCACCTAATTCAAAGCTTTTTGTTGATGTTATTTTGCTTACAACCTGAAATGTAGGCATTTGTATAGAAAATGAGTGGTCCCATCATCTGAGTCACATTCATAAACATTGCATTGAAATGATACATTCCACGAATTCATAAAACACCTTAAAACACAAATTTACCAAAATCGTGTTTATCACATTCCCTAAACATTGCATGGGAAAAATTAATCAGAAATTACCTTAAGCTGTAAATTTACCAAAAGGTGTGCCAACCCCTGGACGGAAATGCAACACTAGGTGCCCCAATCCTGGGCAGAAAGGGCACTAAGAGCAGTGGAATGAAAATTTTAATAAAAGTAAACTAAAAACAGCTCTTCTTGAAGACAAACGTGGTAGTTATGTGATATTAACATGGAAACCCTGAGCACAAATCAGAAAAAAGCATGGACTGGACTTTTTCAAGCTTACCTGCCAACTTCTTCAACTACTGTTCCTTTGTGAATTAAATATCAGCAAGCTATTTATTCACTATCTAAAATCACACCAATCCGCAGATACATCAAAAGGTGCGATACATCAGAATTTGCGAAGTACAAAAACGAATCAGTACGACGTCACATGAGATTGGCCTCCGGATTAAATACTGCGCGCAATTGCACCACAGATGTCTTACCTCCGTCACATTTGTCACTGTAACCTCAAATTTAGACTTCAGGCGCTGGAATTTCTGTAACTGGAATTTTTTTCTTTGCATGTTACGATTTTGGATGTTCTGAGGAACGCCCATCACGATGTGTGACATTTAATGCGCGCTAGTGTCTATCGATACAAATCGACGCCCCTGCTTTGGAGAAAAAAATAGAAA
>JAOTOM010004895.1:565000-571482 GCA_034440615.1 Ashinkailepas kermadecensis | reverse complement strand
ATCGTTCCGATGGTGATTGGTTGACCGACATACGGTGGTTGGTTGGCTGGTGAGGTGGCGAGCCGGCTCAGCCGCGGCCGGTCGTGCCTCCAGTCAGCCAGCTGGTCTCTCTCTCTCTCTTCCCCTTCTCTATATCTCCCTCTCTCTCTCTTCCAACCAGCTGGTCCTTCTCCCATCTCCCATCTCCATATCTCTCTCTCCCTCTCTTTCTCTTTTTTCTCTACCAGCCAGCTGGTCTCTCTTCCATCCACCATTTACATCTCCATCTGCATCTCCACCTCCATCTCTAATCTCTCTCTCCCTCCCTCCCTCTCCCTTTCCGTGATACGACCTTGTCAGACGGCCGCTCACTCGGCAGCAGCTGACTGAGAATAATCCGAACAACCAAAACAGGGAGGGTGCAGCATTAACAACAGTCTCAGGCTGAGGGTCCGATATTCAGTGTTGTAATTATATGGGCCGTATTGGGAACCGTACAATGCCCACGAAACGTCGGGTGATAGCCTGCAATGTAAATGAACATTTTGACGTCGGTTTTATGTTAAATCCGTCCAGATGGCAGAATCGATCATTTCCAGCGACAAAGCACAGCGCAGCGAGTGATCTCGTGCAGAAAGAGCTGTAAACGCTAACATTCCGATACAACCGCTACATGTAACCAGCAATGCGGGGAAAGGAGAGTTCGTTTGAACCTTCGCTCGACTAAGAAGTCCCACCTCCATGCTACCATGTTTAAAATTGAGGGGGGGATGCATAGACTTGGTCTTCCAAAGCTTTGGACGGCCTAAGTAAGCGAAGGATGGGTGGAACCTTAAAACAGATTAGTGTAATGCTGAGCAACGTTGAAGTTAGTGAGCTAAAACGGCAGTCGATTGTATTGCCCGGTGTGCTGTGCTAACTACAGCATTTCTAGAGGCTTGGGCGAACGTTGTGGGAGTTGGTGCTTGAACACCACCAAATAGATACACACAACTTCACCTGTGGCCAACGGCGGCACCACAAAGGGGGCACGGGACTTGTTTTTTTTTGCGATTTGTGAATTCTCTTCTGAACGAGTGAATATCTCTTCTGAACTTGTTCAATTGTTTACACACATAGTCTTCTTAGTTTCGTAGATCAAGTCAAAAATTAAATCACTAAACAAAATCACTACTTATTGTCGCAGGTTAACTTTTTATATTTTACATATTCATATCATATACAGCTTGCATCGACACACTTCGTTATTTTATTCATAGCTACTTGTGCTGCACTTCTAGTGATTACCAACCGAGAAAGTTAGTTCTGTAAACTTACCATGCACATGAGATATATTTAACATCGCACAAATCGTCCTTGGTAAAAAAAAACTTCTTGTCCGACATATTGCGGCAGCAGCATATAAATACCATGAGGCATAGGTGTGGTACAATACAAAAGAAAGCTCAAATAGTGACAGGTAAACTGGAAACTTTTCAAACGGAATTTATCTTCGTTCATTTTGCCACGTTCCCGAACCTCAAGCCATGAACATGGGTGGATAGTGCGCTATTCCAGGTATTCCAGCTGGATTACCAACTTTGGCCATGTAATACAAATTTATAAAAATGTACATTGCACTGACGAAGATGCAAGATAAAGCTTCATCATTTGCAACATCAACTCGCTGGTAATATCCCATCTATGCTCATTCATGCTTTAGTGATTCTCACATGCAGCGAATTTTTGTCTGACACGCATTTTTGGTACCAGGCGCACATAATTGGAGCAAGCTTTTCGACTGGTGGCAGGAGCGGATCCAGACATTTGCATGGGCGAGGAGCTCGTCTGGAGAGGCGCCATTTCCACGGAGGGGCGCCGCTGTCAAAGTCTCTGGAGAGGCGCCTTGGACTGAAGATCGTTGAATGGGGAAGGGGATGGGGGATCGCGGAGACGGGTGCACTAGACGGACTGAAGCGCCCTTTCCTTTGAGAGGGACGTCTTTGGCTGAACAAAAAATAATTGAGCGGGGGAGGTTGTGCATTCCAGCCTCCCTGGAGGGACACCTTTCCCCTTGTCAAAGAAGCGCCACCTTTCCATGGGGGAGAGACACATGTATCCAGTACCCGTCGTATCTGCACCTGATCTGTGGTAACTTCAGTACATTTTGGAGATAATTTTGTGTAATTTCGTATTCATCTGGCTAATTATGTTTCAAATTGAAGATATTCAACACAGAGGTGAATCAGGGCATCTTCATGGTGGTCGGACACTGGTCTGAAGGAGGGTCATTTCCTCGGAGGGGCGTTACTGCGAGTCTTGGAAGGGCGCCTTTGGCTGGCCAAAAATCGTTGTCTATGGGGGAGGGAGGTTCGGATGTACACGCGAGTCTTCCAGGGGGGGCTTTTCGCGGTCAGAGGGGCGCCACGTCTCCATGGGGGACTATGGAGTCCTATGTCCCCTGGTATCCGCCCCTGATTCAATGCAACTCAGAATGCTCCTGATTCAATGTCGCTCCAGAAGTTCTGTCTGTCCCTAGGAAGAATTAGCCACCCATTAGCATAGCCGGTTGGTTAAGACGCAGGAACAAAAAGAGGAACTTTCATCACTCAAAGTTAAACCATTCAAGGTCAAATTTGCGGAACATCGGCCGCTTTTGGCCTCCTCTCGATTCGGGCACTGACCGCAGCTAGCTTAAGCTGAATGGGGTGAAGATTAGAATAGTACGGATTTTGGCACCGATATTTAGGAGATTTAAAGTACCCTTTGTGGTAGTGCACACTCAGTCCTCACTGTCTGTTATCAATGCGCTGTACGATCACGGACTCTCTATACTCACTGTGCACGGTCTGGCTAGACACGCTGTTGACTAGAGCCACAAACGCTATTGGATTGCTCTTCGCACGTTCAGCGCCGACGTGGTGGCCGGGGCACCCACGATGAGAGGGGACGGGATGCAGTATAAACAATTTGACGATGTGATGAAGTGTAAATCGCAGGTATTCATCGATTTATTATTCATTAGTGCTTAATGTTCCTTTTCTATGCCTGCTCTGATCTGAATTATTCTCCTTTGCCATTTCCGTAGCCGCATCTTTGCAGGTTACACCGTTCTGCAAAGAGCAACACAAACACATTACTAAATATTACGACATGCTATTGACCTGAAGAGAAGAGAACACCACTGTGACTGAAGAGTGAGAACTCGCTTGGTATTGACTCGCACTCCTGGCTCCGGAAATGAAATGCCGAGCGTCACTGGAGTTCAGTCCTTCACCAGTCGACGAAGGCCAGCCGGCCGGCTGGCCTGAGCACGTCGGAGGGATCAACCGCTTGACTTGAGGGCAAGAGAAATCATATTTACCGATCGATCGCATGCGATGCGATCGACCGACCGATCACAGCTCCACTCTTGATGGCCGAAATTCCTTGCGGGTACAAACTATGGTGTGTGGTCGAGTGGCCTTGAATGCCTTCGATTGTGGCGATCTCGAAGTGACAAGGCCAGACCCATTCGCATTCAGGGCTACTACTCGGTGAACACACCGCCATGATTCCGACGAGCATTGCTTCATGATATGCCTGAGAAGCAATTCTTTCAGCCCTCTGGTTGGGTGCGCTACATTTTTTATTGCAGTGATGCTGAAAAGCTTGCGTTCACTTTTTGGTACACATGAGAAGGTATGTGATAAATAGTTGCAGGGCTAAACCGGTAAGAGATAATGCATGGGTCAGACCTAGTTGGAACTTTGCACTTCAGTAGACAAAGTTGAACGATATCACAAAACTGTACACTTACATCTTACCACACAATTGATAGTTCCGACTATTAAGCATGAGGGAGTATGAGATGCATGGTTCCATGTTAAATCCGGGAAGCTATATGACGACCGAGGCCTATATTCACAAATATATTGCCTTGGCTCGTTGAACCCAGGTTCGTAGTGTATGATATGAGGAAGAGGAAAGATAGGGAAAGCTACGAGGAGATGGAGATGGGCTGAGATGGAGGGGAAACGGGAAAATAGCGGGAAATAATTAATATGGTTCAGTGTAAAATGGTTAACTTTCGAAGTTAATAGGGTAGCAGACCCTCGCCGAAGAGAAAACAGAGCTCCACCACTGCATACTCACTGATGTGGTGGCTGGCGTTGCGCGGTCAGGTACGCTGGATATCAGCCGGTTCTCAGCTCGTCACCGACAGCCCGCGTGCTGCCGCTCGCTGCACGGCCATCGCCTCACGCGCCTCATTGCAGTCACACACTGCGCTTCCTGGCGGGACCTCGACGACACGCACCGGCTGTCTGGCCGATCGGCCGGCTCCATCACCGCCGGCAGCCACAAAAACCGGCCGCGGCGCAGCTCGGCCGGTTCGCGGCGCGGCGCGTCGGCCCCACCACCGTCCGTCTCCAGTCGGCAGGCCGCACTGACCGCGCCCGGCCGGCCGGCGGCGCGGCGCGGCCCTCCAGCTCAACAGGCAGCAGGCCAGAAACGGGTCGTCGCCCCGGTCCGGCCGAACGGAGCCGGCGCCGGTCGGCCCGGTGGCGGATGGCCAGCGCCCAGGGGAGCGGTTTTCAGTTTCCAGGAAAGCTCAGTACCGGTTTGGCGCGGCCTGATGCACTCAGTATAAAATGCTTCTGTTTTCCTTCGGTGTCCCCTGGATTATGAGTCAACACGGCGGGATCCAGGCTTGATTGCGGCGAACGGGACGCGACCATGCCAGCCCCGCAGTCTTCTCAAATTCATTTTGAGTTCGGTGTCCGATGCAAGCAAAAAAAATGCTAGAGATGAGGAAGAAATGCAAGATGCAAGTACTTAGACGTTAATTTTGTGATACTTCATTTGTCGAATCACAACTTGAACCGTTGAATGTGTCTGAAGGAAGAATATATTTTCGTGTGTGAATAAAAAACAAGTAAGATTTGTTATGATGCGACGTCTACAGTTGAACAAACAGCTAGATGAATACTGCATACTTTCATCCAGCGCCTACGCACACAATGCACTGGATTAGGTTACCAAACTAAACACCTTACTTTTACCTGGGAAACGATTGCCTGGCACACATCACAGCATGGTTCAGCAATTCCCGCCCATGAATCTGGAAGTTAACCACCGAAACACTAAACCTTCCGCCGAATATGGACATCCGATGGTACGCATTCCTTGGTGGTGCGCAGTAGAGATTAGTGTCGTGCAGTGTTCGCCAGCAGTCTTGGAACACTCGCTTGGTGTGAGGCTTCCGCCACAGGAAGTGCGGATAAAAAGTCACGTAAGGCCCGGTAACTAGAAACCTGTTCAATGACAGGAAGGCCTGGATATAGCGCCTGCCGGCAGACGAAGGTCAGAGACAAATGATAGCGAATTATAACAATCAATCATCCCTTGCCTATTCCAAAAGAAGCTAAGACAAGTATGTTGCTGCCCTTGCGGCTTGTAGCTAAAATGCGTACTGTCCCTTGTTAACTAACATACAGATTACAAACTAAAACTCATGGTTTCAAGCGTGCCTTTATTGTACGTTTTATATTGTATTCATTACATGTGCTATGTTCTCTTTGTGGCATGTTATATATTGTCTGATGGATGCTGTATGCTGTTTGCTGTGCTTCATGGTGTCTTTGTCATACGCCCCTTGATATGTTCTGTATGCTGTCTTTAGCCTAACTCCTGTATAAAAACCGTGCCACCCATGCTACCAGGGGTGGAGCTTCTCTAAAATTATTGGTGTGGCCAGCCAGACGAGCACCAAGGAATCTCCTCAAGGGAGAGGCCCCACCTACCATTAAAACGAAACTCCTTGGATTTCATCCACTTGATTTTTAGATTACAGGAAAGCTTGGACTCTAAATCTACCCTCAATCGATTTATCTACACTCCACTATCTCCATCTATTGACAGGGCTTATGAACGGCAAAATAGAGACGGCCTGTCACAGGACGACCTGGGTTCCAACAGTCGTCCGGTCAGACGCTGCGGCGCGTCTCTCCAAAGTCCACGCCACAGTCACTCTCGGCACCGGGAAGGTCAACCGTCCAACTGCGCATCGGCTGAGCCGTCTGCTTAACTCCGTCTGCCATGACCAGTCGCGCAGCGGGATTGCATCCTTTCACACGTAGCACGGCTCGTCTTTTTCCGTGCCGGTGCATGGCAACACCCATACGTCAGAGCGAGGGCCTCGGTCGACGACACTCGGCCGGCAATGTTCGACATGGGCACCGGTTGCATATCACATGGTGGCAGCACTGGGACATGTTACATGATGGAAGTCTCTTCAGGGGATACCGACCGGCGATGGCACCGGAGCTCACCAAGCCTGAGTAGACCAGGCGACCCCGAGTCGCGACGTAGTGCAACTGTTCGTACACTGTCAACTTACTACGTCAGCGACGGATCGGCGCCGGCGGAAGAACGGAGGCTTCCGCCCGGAGGCTGGATCCATGACAGGGTCCCAACAAATTAGGACCTGTTCACACATACAGGTGCAGCCATACTCTAACTGCTTGGTTGGTTGTTAAAGAGAC